>JBBPUD010000122.1:0-55972 GCA_038094475.1 Phylloporus aff. rhodophaeus | reverse complement strand
TGTGGTCTGTCAAACAGGTTCAAGGTGAACCAGTCCATTTGCTGCGCACTCAATGGTAAGGTGATTGCAATTTCTGACTATTGTACAGGTTCCGGGTTTGACGTCGGTTGCTATGATAAAACACTCTTGTTCTCCTCGTTTTTTTTTATCTTCCTTTCTCTCGATGTTCGTAGAGGCCACTCTATAGAAGTCTCTTAGAACATCATATGGTGCGAGATTACTCCTTGAGTGAGACGGACGACTGCCTGGAACTACTACGATAGGGAGTACTGGTTTATAGCAATTACTATGCCCCTTTATTCTTCCGTGTCATTTCTGATGACACCGGTCGCTTATCCTAGATTCCTAGCCAAGGACAGAACTGCGTTCGGTCCGTGTATTATTTAGCTTGAAACGAAACCTGTGCACTGAGTCTAAGCTCTGGAATTAGTGTTGTACCCGGGGCCCGGTGGAGAGGGGAGACTGGGACACCCTGGAAGGCTAGCAGGGAAACCCGGAAGGCGTGCGGGTGCTGGATTGGATTGGTGACTACCTACGACAGCCGACGACTAGGACTTACTCTGCCTGGACCCCCGACACCGCACACGCATCCCGGTCCCGCCACACCGGGCTTCGGTGATTGCTAGACCGAATCTGGTTGGAATCTTATCTTTCCCTCGTGCGTCATGTGGTATGACTAGAGAGAGAGGCCGACATGGGACCACGCTAACATAACAATGCTGTGTTAGAGGCGCATTGAGGTTAGTGTCTTACTCGTGCGGTTGACTCTGCGGTTAGGTCTGCCCGGACACGGGCTCGCCTCACCGTCACTCACTGTCAGCTGATCCCTTCGCTAACAGAGTTCAGTCCGGGTCTTCACCTCCCAGTGCGAGCTTTCCGTATGTAGCAAGGTCAGTGTCATATGTCCTCGCGTACTCACTGAGAAACCGCACCGAGTGTAAAACATATAAATGAGCGACCTACAGTAGTGCTTTGCATCAACGCCACCCACACAAAACTCTCGAGTTCCTCTAGCACTCCACCGTTATATCTTGCATCATGAAATTTGCATCTCTTACCGCTGCCGTCCTCGCGTTCGCTTTGCCCGTCTTCGCAGGAACCCAGACTCTGTCCTACGACACGACGTACGACGACGCGTCTCTCTCGTTGGCGAGCGTGGCGTGTTCTAATGGTGTCAACGGTCTCATGAGCAAAGGGTACACCACCCTTGGCTCTCTCCGCAACTTCCCTAACCTCGGAGGGGTATACACTGTGACTGGTTGGAACTCGCCTGCATGCGGTACATGTTACGAGGTCACCTATGGTAGCAAGACGATCGCTGTTTTGGCGGTGGATAAGGCTGATGAAGGGTTTAACCTCTCCGAGGAGGCTATGAACACGTTGACGGGCGGGTTGGCTGTCGAACTTGGCAGAGTCGACGTCACATCGGTCCAAGTGGATCCCTCTGTCTGCGGGCTGTAAAGCTCTGTCAATGCGACAAACAGTGGGTTCGAAACTCTCAACCCTGTCCTCTTACGTGTCAACTCATGGATGTGTCAGGATAGCGGATCCCATTGCACCCGCATTCGCTTGGTACACCATTCTTGGACTTTCTGTTGGACATGAGACAAGGACATTAGAGTAACGTTTATAATACCTACTTAATGTGCCTTCACACTCGAGACACCAACAAGGACGTGAATCACGCGTTATAGTGTTCGATTGTAGACGACAGTGCCATCAGAGGTTCTTTGGACAACGTCCAAAGACCAAGCATCACAGGAAGGGCCATTGCGTTTGCGATACCCTTGCGGGTACTCGATGAGAGCTGAGCCGCACCGGACCACGTGGTACACAAGACGTTCGCCCCTTCCATTGCATGCACCAACACGCTCCCGACGAGCTCAATATACTGTGCCCGGCTGCGCCACGGAAACCGGTGCAATCCCGTCTTGGCGAATTCGTAGTCCAGCTCGGCCGGTCCGACAGCAAAGATGGGTGCAGACCCGCCAGTAGGGGCGAGCCGGTGTGTGAGGATGGATAGGGACGAAGATGCCGAGGGCGGTGTAAGCATTGAGACTCGCGCGCTCATCAGTTTGCGTGGCTGTTTGGAGGCGGGCGACGAGAGCCGCCGGGCGATACCTGGTGATCGATGACGAGCGGTGTCTAGAGGTGATATTTTTCACCAAACAAAGTCTGGTAGTACGCTATTCCAAAGAGCTAACTCACAGCGAATCCATGTCAGTGTGGGATGTGGATGCTCACCATGACGCTGGAAGACAAGTTTTACCCGCCGACATTCGCAAGGAGCGGCGCAAACAGATGCATTATAAGAGAAAAGGCACAGATGCCTAGGGAAAAAGTTGCTGGAAGAGAATACGAGGTTTCGCTGTTAGATCTGGGAATCGCTGACATTGTTTGTGCATGTCCGGGTATTGGAAGGGGCTAGGACCGAGGATGACCTCCCAGGAAGGCACGCAGGGCAGCCTGGATGGCGGACAGGGCAAGGGACAGACTCCACAACCGACGACTACCTAGCACAATGGAGCAGATCTTGTTATGGACGTCCGTCATTGAGCTGTATGCTTGAAATGTCTACTAATGTTGTAATATGCTAATAGTAGCGGAGATCTCTGCCCAAAAATGCTCCCTAATGACCACGCTGTGTGTTCGTATCTGATCATAAATACTGCCTAATGTTCAGACTATCTGCTCATTTCTGATCAAAAATGATCATTTCTAATACCACTATTGCGTCGCTGCTTGTTGCTGTCCTAACATTCAGAGTCCACTTACTCAACTTTCATTCACCACATGCTACAAGAGCCCATACTACAAACCAAGCGAAGACGAAGACGATCCAGAAACAACCTTAAAGACTTTACAAAACACATCTTTCAACCATTCACAAAGTAACGGGGGAGCAGCCGATAATAACAGACCCGCCGTTCTGTATGCGAATGATGAGCTCCATCCGCGATCATGTATGCGATCGGAGAGATCAACTTACAAAGGTGTTGCCATTGCAGCAGACAGGCTCCTGAGTGCACGAGGTGCTGCTGTCAATATTCCCAGAACAAGTGAGCCCAACGAAGCCGGTGATCGAGCCAGCGTTGGTGACTCCGAACAAGTCAAGGAGTGCTGAAGTAACAGGGTTACTCGCCTGGGGCACGTTGTCAGCAACAAATCCGCAAGCACGAGATGGGATCTTACGGTGGAGACGCTGTTGCAGCACTGGAGCGTGCCGGTGTTACACTCGCTGGTCCCGCCGTTGCGGGCTTCGAGCGCGTTAGGTGCACCGGCGACGAGCGCAGCGATCGCGGCGATGGAGAGAAGGCTAGAGAAGCGGATGTACATATTGAAGAGGTGGAGTAGACGGTGTGTGTTCGAGGCGATGGGTTGCTGTTGAACTGATGGTGATGTATTCTGAGGCTCGCCTTTTTATGCGTTGAGGAGGGCATCGTTGTCCCCTCTCCTTCCGTCGTATTCTTTGCACATAGCCCCTTTCCACAATGTACACCCAATTCCGGGATGTGGGCTGCGAGAAAAGATGTACCTATCATTCCATCTTGAGAAGGTGACAAAGGAAGAGCCAAACATAGTTGACCTACAAGGTGGCTGATGTCTGGGCCCGCCGCCTACTGATATTTTGGTCAACAGGAACGAAATGGAAGGCGGAGAGATGGACTTGATCCAGTTCCTCACGCAGAGCTTCAGGAAAAAGATTGGGATCAGACCGAGGAAATTAAGTAGACCGAGATTCCACGTATCTGTCCTCCTTCCTGCAGATGTTGAAGGATGCAAAGAAGCAAATGAACTCCCAACGACATAACAGTTTAGCGAGGCTCAGCAGCCAAAACCCAGGATGCTACGTTCTGATTACATGAACTTACCGGCGTTACCGCGCATGTTCCTGAAAACGTTGCCCTCATCGGAGAGATATCAATGGCCAGGTAAAAACTCACTACACCGCCTGGAACATAGACACAGGAGACGGATGTTCTGGTTCACCGATCTTGTATTGGCCATTGACAACTTGAACTGTGAAGAAACGGTCACTCGGTACCTCAATTATCACGGTCAGCATCAGCTTGTCAGGATCGCAGGTGAGTCATGGTTGGGAAATTCAGATACTACATTCTTTTCCTGGGCTCGTCATGAGTCCGGCACGCCGGCAAGGAAGGACTATTTAGGGTGTGAGGGCGTAGTGGTAATTGTGCGGCCAACCGAACATACGAGCTGTGACATAGATTTCAAGTTTAGTATGTCCATATCGCATCCTCTGGCGACTACGATGAATGTTGAGTATTGCGAGAAGTAGAAGTTGCCGTCGGAAATCGATTTTCGATGTATTCTGTACAATATGGTCGACGTTTTCTCCAAGTAGATGGGATGATCCTTCCTTTTGAGGTTCTTGCAATTGATCATGTGGTCTATCGACCATGTGCACTTCCAAAAAACCTCCCAGAGATGCTATTTTTCTGCAGGGGTACTTCGACACCAACGGCCGATTTATCCACCTTGTAGGATTCACACCGGGAATGCCAAACTCTGCCAGTATGGATGCAGTTGGGAGGCCATCAGGCGTGCATACCAGCAAACAGAGCAACACCGTATGATCGCAATCCATGATCGTGCCCAAATTCCAATAGCAACTTTGTAGTATACGACAAGTCGACAACGGTAGTGCCGGTGAGTAGTGATAACACTGATAAGCGTCGAAAGCATTGCGTACCGCATCATGTATAGCTATGCTTATCCACTGTATTGGTTTCTGAAATCTGAGATGCGATCATCTCGGTTCGTCCCAGGACTTGCAAATAGACTTGCTTCCATTTGCGAAATCTCCCAACATGTACATATCTGATGGAACACTGTCGGTCTTACATTTACAAGCCCGCTTTTCTGGTTTCCTGAGCGGATAATGTTATACAACGACAAGCAATGAAGTATAGCGTGCCTATCAGTCACTCTGTCACGGAAGGGAAGCAAGGCGAGAAATGTCCATTACTTACGAGGACATTCGCACTGCCTACTGATGCTTGGACCACACGGGCGGCCATGATCCGGGCCCTACTCCTCCCGCAGGGGATGGGCGCTCAGGGGGAAGTGCGCATATAAATATAATGATGATCTGGTGTGAAGGGTTGATATCGGTGCATAGATATGACAATGGTCAGAATGGCGCCCGCCATACAGCATTGGTAAATCGCACGAGTAGGGTAAGCAGTAGGGTTACTGTTCGAAGTGCTCATAGAATGCAATATGAGAGATGTTCATTACAGAAGTGTCAGTTACCTCTACCACTCTGAAAAATAAACCAATTCCGAAAAAACGTGTTCCGAAAACTGGGAAAATAGAATCAAAACGGAGTCTCTGACAAGGGCAGTGTAAAGTCGGTGGTATAGATGACTTCCATTTTTTTCTTCCGCATCATGATGTCGGACACGATGACTCGGAACCCATACGGACCCATTCAGCCGCAACCGATGCAGGAACGCCGACTACGCCGGCTGAATATAACCACCCTCCAAATTCTGAAGTTTCGATGCGATGGTGCTGTTGATGACACCCCCGGCAGGGTACAACATGCCTTCCGTACCAGCATCTTGTATAGTTTGCCAATAAACTAAGTCGAGGTCGAGTATACTAAGCCATCGTGGATAGCTGAAGTTGATACCTGCGTCGCGTGACGTCGGCGGTCTCTACCAATAACGCATCATTGTTCTATTCTTGCAGTACCCAGACTAGCAGATGTGCTGGTTGTCACATTAGGAGAATAGAACAGAAAGTAAAATAACCTTGTACTCAGATGGCTGTGACTCCACGAGCGTCACAATGTCAATCACTGTTTGCACTTGGGGCTGTAGGCTTGAAGCATCGACCTCCGTGAGAAAGACTTGGTAATCATAGTCCCAGGACCCCCCCTGCCCAATTGACTGGATAACGGAAGCCATGAGGTTATTGTACAACGGAGGTGGATGCATCAACGAAAACTTATAATATGCTTATTTTGCATGACTCCGGGACTGGAATTGGCGGCCGTTTGTGCCATTGGTCGTCATTTGGCAATGCACAAGCAGATGTGGCAGACACATACTCATACTTGTTGGATGGTCCAAGTGCCGAGGACCATCTCAATGATCCCGTATACTTTCAGAGGTGCGGTTGAAAGCTAAGTCTCCGGATGTCACACTCACGTTGGTTGTTGTTGAGAAATTGAGCACAAAGTCCGTCTGTTCCCTCCATGGTCGTACCCTCATTGCTCACAATTGAATATTTATACAATGAAGATAACTGCCACGATCAAATTGCGTTCGTTAGGGTGAGTATTTGTTCTTGTTCGTGTTATACTTGTTTGCTCAAGCCGGTGGAGAGGGGAGACTGGGACAGACCCTGGAAGGCTAGCAGGGAAACCCGGAAGGCGTACAGGTGCTGGATGGATGACTACCTACGACAGCCGACGACTAGGACCTACTATGCCAGGACCACGACACCGCACACGCCCTCCCCGCATTTCGGTCCCACTTGCCACGCCGGGAACTGAATGTAGTCAGAAACGATACGTCCATCCTACGCATATAGGTTTACCAGAAGTACCATACCTTGGAAGGAAGATGAAATTGTTAGAGCCCTCTCCTACACAATCAGAGAGATACGAAAATTGAATAACAGAGCTACGAGGAATCTTTATTGTGCATGTTCTACTGACGCGGTCTCTGTTATCAGTGTTCGAAGAAAGGCTTCGCAAAGTTACCTGAGATGGGGCCGTTCTCGCAGGGATCACGTTCAAATTTACCGGTGCTCGGCCAGGCAAACATGCTGCGTGCAGATCCACTTTAAGCTGCTGACGCTGTAGCCTGTAGGTCGAGGGACGGAAGTAATACGCGCGCTTGGTCCCACACCAGGTTGTTGTTGGTATTTTGGCCGTCGGGGTCGATGCTGGCGCAGGCGTCATTGCAAACTCACAGGCCCTTGAGAATCTCTTTCAAGATGCTTGAGCTATTCGACGAGATTGTGATCGATATTACAATGGTAATTGGTGCGCATGCTCTACCTTTCCTTATTCGTTGTCTGAACTTGGGATAGATTCATCTGTGTGCATCGATGGATTGGTCTGTAATATAGGCGGTGAACAAAGTCCATCTGATCTTCCCATGGTCGTACCCCCATTGCTCACGATTGATTATTTATACAGAAGAATCGCAACGAGCAGGCCATTCACTTAGCAGACATTATGAAATATGCCCTCGATTTCGTTGAAGGCACCAGGCTGTTGAAGAGAAGATCAAGAAGCAATACGAGGCCATCACACTTCGCTCTGGCAGGTAACAGAGTGTAACTACTTCATCTCCGACTTTGCGATATCCACAACTGACCCCTACATCTAGCGGGCTGCATTGAAAAATACCTTGTCTCCGATATCAGTGCGAGGATCATGGTTTACGAGAATAAGTTGGGAGAACTAAAGGAAGCATTCGGACGGCTTCGCACTGAAGGCAGGAATTGCTGTTTTCACATGGCGGACGTAGTACCGTGAGCATTGTCAGATCGTAGTGAAGTTGCTTACAGATGTGCAATACTTGACAGCTAATTTTGTTGCGTCCAAGACCGTGTTGACCCTACCAAGCGATTGGCATACTCTTGTAGGCAAATTTATTCGGATTTCATTCGTACTTGCGTGGTCTGGGATCATCTGGCTTACTGCGGCGTGCAGAAATCATATGGCCGTAGCGACTTCCATATGCTCGCAACTACTCTTGGGGGTCTCCGAATTGAATGTGTCACGCAGGTATCTATCGATGCTTGGTCGCGTGCGTCCATGGGAGACGCAAATCTATCAGGAACTCTCGCAGTTTGTGAACTACTAAAGAGGATTTCAAGGCAACTTGAATGCATGAGGCGATCTCGGCCATGGTCGATGCCAAGCCGATTGATGTATATTCGCATATGTCGACAACCCTGAGCAGCAGGTTCGCAATCGTGGGGTAGGGATGCTTCGGAGGGTAATATGCTCTCTGTGTGTATGCCCTGTATCGGTGAGTGTGCTCATCTCCGTTCGTTGATCACTAAGGACATGATTTTCCTCTGGAGTACCTGATTTATGGCTCGTGGTGGACAAGGAAATGGATGAATGTAGGATGGGTTATTTATCAGACCTACTCCCACCCAGACTCTGGCGAACGGATGAGGCCCTTGGTCTCTTCCTTTCAATGCATCTAGCTTCGTTGAGTTCTTCTCGCCCCAATCTTTCTGCTGGAGGTTTATCTTCCATGGTGTCAGTTATCTCTAGTTTTAGAGATAATTTATGTGTTATCGTCTACTCGCTAATGGACAATTCCAATCACGTTCTTCGATATCGCTTCTTACAAAAACCAGCTATGGAATCCTATATACTGTATGTCCAAACCTTTTTTTGGCTTTTTTGAACTGGACAAGATCGTTCGAACACCAAAGTCCTGCATTTATCGAATGGGCTCGAACCCCCAGCGCGCCTGGTCATCATCAGCACCAGAGCGGAGTATGATCTGTTATGGATGCATTGAGATATCGTTGCACTTTCAAGCATAACTGGATATTACCGCTACATGATCAGCCGTCCCAGGGAGGAACCAAAAGTATTCCTTTCCATCGCTCGTGACAGTGATCCTTGACAAGGAAAGCAATTGTCGAGTGAAAAAATGCGGAATAAGATACAGAACGAACCGGTAATGTCCAGGCTTGTCAGCCTCTACAAGAGTCCAGATGGTTGGGTTCGGCGAAGCGGTGATTGAAACGGACTGTCGAGTAGTAGTCAGTCACATTTATATACCCCGGCATTCCCATTGCTGTTGTACAAACGTACATCAAGGTAGATGGAAGCAATCGCATAGAAGCCAGGGGCGGCAACGCTCTCGAGGGTGATCTGGTTGTCACCAAGGTTCTTGACCTTCCACTAAAAACGTAGTAAATGAGGAGGATCTAAGTTTTGACACAAGCTCAAGCTGTCGGTACATGCCTTTGAGGTAGCGTTCGAGCTGGAGAGTGTGATCCCTGTGATCCCTGCATATGGGTGACCGCCAATAAGGTTCGCAACAGAACGTTTGTTTTTGATGTTGAAGATTAGGTATGTGCGATCAGGGACAAGGGAGGCAGACATTGCGGATGAGAGATTGGGACACTACAACTTGAGAAAGAACTGAGGATGAGCGAAGCTCGCATTTAAACATTTTCGAAGCCCATAGATGTGGACTTTAGAGGAAGAAGAACGCGGAACGTGTGCCATCAAGACACCGTCCGCCACGTCAATGTGTTGCTAATCTAGCCGAGCATGGGAAATCAGTAATGCAGTTAGCCAATTAGCGCATGCCACTTCAGCGACAAACTTCTGCGCCACAGAAGGGGAGGAGTGTTCGGCGATAAGGGTTGCGCCATGAGACATCATGAAGCAGCAGCCGCATGTTTTTATCCTGCTATGTACTATTATTCTGGCGGACTCCGGAGAACAGAACCTTGATCCTCAACCAGTTGCAATGAATGAATCAAGATTTTAGAACGATGCAAGGGATTGTTGAATACATACTTGAGTGGTGTATCAGTAGCGCCTGCGTTGTCTCCATGGGCATCAGGATGATCCTGCATCAGCAGATCTAATCATGGAATATATCCCGGCCGTTTGGGGGGAAATTCTTTTAGTGATACTCTAACGAGACGGGAGAACAGAAGGTTCCGCTCACACGATGTACTAGTACCTGAAATGACGATGAACGCATGAGCGGGCAACTTGAGAGTCGATCCTCTCGAATGCACATGTCAGGTCGGGTTCCAGTTGTACGGTGAACAGCGGGCGGCCAACAAACGTCGTAGGGAGTTCAACATTCATTCCTGGAGTGTCAACGATAGCTGCGAAATATTAAATGCCACCCCTACTACCTTTCTGAAAGACAAGCCCAGGTGATCATGATTCATGGAGCGAGAGACCAATGAAGAGATGACGGTTCATCCATATGCATGGCGCGGGGTCATAAAAAACCAGGAAACCTTGACATAGTCGAGAGTAGGATTGCTACTGTATATCTGGGGCAAAACGTTCTGATGCATAACAAGAAGAGCAGATTATGGTGGGGAACGAAGTTACTGGATAGTGGACATTTTCTACCATTGTACCGAGATTCAACATGTACTACTTGAAGATGATCATTTTGAGGTTCCCAACTCGCATTGCAACGACGCCTATGATAGACAACGTCAAGGATCGACATACTCACAAACTTTGGGTTGGAACCTCGGGAAACAATACAGACCTGAACGACAGCATCTCGGACGCTCGGACGCGCGAATTGTGTGTGGGCGTGCCCGTCTGGATTTAGACGCAGAGTTTGAGGTTGCTACGATGAATTTTGCCATTAGGTCCGTCGCACATAATTGGTGTCCACAATCACAGCTCACTGCGCAGCATCTCTATGGCGCGTCTGGTGCATTTTTTCCACTCTCACTTTTTCTTCGCTTTGGTCCCATCTTCTTTATAGTAATGTGAGCCATTCTACCGTTTTCCATTCTTCATCAATCTCAATTATCTTGGTCTGCGTGCTTTTATTGTGGAATCCATACTATTAGGTTCAACCGTGAACATGAGCACCGACGGCGACAGCGAGGCATTGTCTCTGTGAGAAGACCTACATGATCGTGTCATGTCTCAAACTGTGCAAGAGTTTGGTACGCCCTTCCTCACTCTCCGTCTCTGTGCCCATGTAGAACACACAGAATAGATAGACTTCTCGATAGTCCCTGTCGTTGACACGGCGTGTCTACTCCCGTGATAAAAACAGCAGTCATTACTCCTTGACTTCGAGATCCGTGGCATGCACCGTGCTGGCCTTCTCACACCATTTGCACCCAAGCAAGGAACCCTCGCATTACTCAAATGTTTTACAGACGGCCGGAAAATGAGGTGTGGATGTCGAGCAGATTGCCTGTGTGGGGTATGCTGGACAACATCAGGTTGGGATCGTTGCGGAGAACGACACCAAGGTGCCGTCCGGGATGTGGGTTAGTATGGCTGCAAATCCCAACTTTGCATAGAAAGGACCCTGTGTCTAGATTCTCAACAGTGTACGTATCTTGTATCATTACCTGTTGCACGCACGTTTGACCGCATACCTAGTTCACGGAATGTATACCTGTCTCGTTTGTCGACGAACGCGAAGCGTCGATCATTCAGCGTTCTGCACTGGTCCGATGGACGACTGTCCTGGTTGTCAGTGGGTGCATAGTCAGGTGGCAGAAGCGCAAAAAACGGTGGTGAGCGCGATTTTACACCCGGGTGGACTAGCATACTTGCCCAGGAGTAGTCTGACTGCGACCCTGTCAGGCATGGCGAGTAGTAGTGGCCTAGAATGGCACAGGACCGAAGTAGACGGGGAGCACAGTGGGGACGAGACTCGGTGCGTCTCGGCAGCCCTAGTCAGGGACTTGAGCGAGGTGTACTAGCCGATTTATATGTCATATCTATGTTGATGCCCTCATGTAGCCCAGGCACGCACAAAGTCCACTACATTCACGTCCTTGTCAGCAAAACATAGAAAGTACTACGAATTTTCTTTTTCTTCTCTTCTCTGTTCATATCCAACGCGCACCGGAAGCAACACTTGTACAACTCGACGAAATACGGGCACGGGACTCAAGCGTCCACCATCGTCCACTGAGCCCTCAGTCCATTGTCGTCGTCGGCGCCCCTGAGCATGATCTGGCGATAGATATATTGTGAGATGTTCTCCGCACTACCGTGAAAAAACCTCATTACCGGGGCACCATTCTCGCTACCTTCAAGGACCCAGACGTATCGTCTGTCTGAGGTAGTGATCCTTGATGAAACAAAGGGGGTGTCAAGGAAGAACATGGAAATCAAATGCGAAACGCACCAGTATCGATCTCCCGCTTCGGTGGGGATGAGCCTCCATTGGTATGCCAGGGGATTACCAATGAGCGAAACACCGCGACACCAGTCTCGTTCAGCTGTTTTACTTTCTTTACAGGTTCAAGTCCACGTACATCGCCTTCATTGGGTACGAATGCATATGTGCCAGAGGTTACGTTACTAAAGATGTACTGTTCACTGTTAGAAACGTAAATCGCTGTCCACTTCCGGACCGGTGAGTAGTGTCTACTATTCAATCCCAAAGCAAACTGAAGGTACGCACGCTCTGGTTTGAAGAGGGGTTCAGCTCCCAGCCGGCGATGTGCCCATCCGCGACACCCAAATTATCGGCGGCCTGATTCGTGAACTCGGCATTAATGATTTTCTGAGGCCGAGTATTGACACCCATTGTGAAAGGAGGAGTGAGATGATACAATCTGTGGTGAGGGTACTAAGGTGTGTTGACTGGAATTAACTGGTTGGGCCTCGTATTTATACTTTTTGCGTTCCGCAGTCTGTTCCAGGGCACAACCTACGACAAAGGAACAGACCGTTTATTGGAAAATGCGGTGTGGAGTTGCCTTCCTGGTCCGTCTGCTAACTTCCAAGTCTGACATGGGATCAAATTTACGATGACTTACATCTCAGAGTTCGCTGGAAATGGTGCGCCCCAGAATGATAGGTTCCTGTGATACCATGCAGCCCCCCCTGCTTTTAAGCCGAATTCGCATGCTTCCCCTGACTCCTGACCCAAGGATATGGGCGATGTTACTTACTAGTTTGAGCAACAAGTTCCGAAACCCTGAGAGCATCCCTAGAAAACCCCTGGATATGACTTCAAACCCCCTAGAGATCGCAACGGTCCTAGTACGCCACCCACTGTCATGATTGTCATGATATGAATCTTTAGCTTGGTCCAGCGATGTGACCCATTCTAGGATTAATATTTATATCACCGCCACCAAAAATTTGATGCCGAAGTAGGCCCGCATTATAGGGAAGAACAAGTCGTAATCAAATGTTCGCTCTCCCAAGATGCACGCCTGGATGAACTATGCATATGCATAACAATCGTTCAACTAGACATGGTGAAGAATGTCGGTATCGTTCTCAGAGGCCAGTTAGAGAGCGCTATCACAGCGATATTCATATGGTTAGGTATTGATCGAAATAACACGAACTTATACCCCGTCTTATTAGTATTTTGTAGCTGGACACATGGGAAGTGCTGCTGGAGGCTTCGATCCACGGGAAACACAATATACAACAGATGTGGCGACATCCTCATACCGGTTGAATGTATGTTAAATTCAATGATGCGGTCCTTCACATGACAACATTAAATTTCGTTGGACGTTGTATTTCATTTTCAAAGGTAATCCTTGCACTCTGTGCATCGGCCATCCTTCTTGTTTTACTGATCTACCTCCAGTGGTAGTGTCTAATGCTGGTGTACTGGAAATAATGTGGTTTGGATCGCGCTCGAGGGTTCTCTGAGACCATCTTATCGCAGTGAAAAGTCACTTGTTGAACAGCCTACGCGCTTCATTAATGTTCGAGACCATTTTTTGCACAGGCTCAGCATACGAACATGCAGGAAGCAACGACACATATGTGGTTACTTCGTCGCACCACACGGAACCAGATGACAGCAGTTCCACACCTCTGAGGTCTTCAGGATCCGGTGAGTGCTCCAATAGTTGTTCGAATGTTATTTCACGCGTGGTTACCCTCTCCATATCCTGCTCATAGTCCTACATGCAACTCTTCTTGTCTTCCTTTTTCGTTTTCCAGGAAACCCTCTTGTCATTCCAATGATTCCATACGGAATGCGTCAGATGACAATAGTCGGATTGAGCGCTCTTCTCCAAGCGATTTATACGGTGCGTCAACATCACCTCGCGGAACATTTTCCCTGGTTTTATATTTGCATTAGCTTTATTCTGCAGTTTTAGTTCTCCTCGTGCAACGGCTTTCATTGCTCAGGATCATAGGGGAGCGGAGAATACTGACCGCCATACACGACATTTCTGGAGCATGGACCGGCATCGGTGCGGCTACCTATACCCTCTGGCAGCAACAAAATGCATCTTCATCGACTCGGGGAGACATCGCTGTCATGGCCTATCTTGCAATAATGTTGGTTCTACACATTACTTCGTCATCTATAATGCAGTAGCAAGAATTCCTCTCTTATATGGCGACCACGGGAACCGTCCAAACGAATCTGACTATGCCGGATAGCACCGTAAACATCAGTCAAATGTCATGGGCGGTGATTTCTCCCATTGTGCTTTTCATCGGCGAGGGCCAGGTTGTAGATGACCTACCTATCCCCATACCGGCAGGGATATCTGGAAATACTCTCTTGGATGTACCCCAAAATCCAACAGGCACCCTCTTTCTTATGCCTTACAATATGATGACATTTAGCGCCCAATGTGACCTAATTCCCAACCTCGAGTTGTCCTCTCGAAACCTGGAAGGAGAGTATGGAATCAGCTTCCTGAACGGGACCAACAATGTTACCTTCCTCGAACCCCCAATATGTGAGTAGTGAAGAGCGAAACTTCTCCGCTTTATTGAAATTTCATAGGGAAAGACGTCGTTTACCAGATCATGCCGAGTAGCGAGGTAGAACTGATCTACTTATGTCCTCCAATTGTCGATTTGACGCATCAAAAGTGTGTAGCTTGCCCTCAGACTCTTTTCTATATGATCACAACTGGTGTTGATGTGGACGAGTCAGTTCACGAGCCTGTTGTTGTGGAACTGAATTGGACCTATACGCCATCAGGTACGGCTGTTCAAATTTCGTTGACACACGTTGGAAGGGGCTAGGATGGCAGGTGACCTCCCTGGAAGGCACGCAGGGCAGCCTGGATGGCGGACAGGACTGGGGACTACCTACACTAACCGCCCGACTCCGGCCACCACGGAGACCCCTGCCACCGCCTGCCTCTCGCCTGCCTCTCCCTCACTGCCACAACGTTGACCTTGGGCATTAGGGGGAAGTCCCCAGATGTCATCCACGTTGACCTACATCGCCGCATGTTCGCTTAGCACATAAACAGATATGGTTTCAATTCAAGAAGGGCTGACACAGCTTGGTCCTTGTGGTCGCCAGCAGACGCAACGAATCTCAACGTCGGAGTACGTCCTTCGCCATCATACACTTGCGCCAAACCCATACACAGATGATACCGTGGTACAGATGGCCACCGCGCTCTCGATGAACGCTACTGGCTCACACCCCTTATTTTTTCATGGTAATCATTCCCCAGCCAACTTTACAGACATGGACAGGTGAGCTTTCCGTATGACATATCGGCCAAGAGGATGTGCCTATAGGAACTATCATTAGGAACATCGTGTCCTCCCTCGGCTTAAGCTTGTTGTGTGCAAACATGACCTCTGTCTCTCAGTCTAGCGCCAACACCTCTGTGACGCTTAGCCCAAGGCAATTAGAAAACATAATTGCCCAAACTGCGGCGCAATTTATGTGGGTCGGTACGTGATGACTGCTATCTGCTTGCCTGATTAATCCTATTCATATCGTCATCAGCCGGACGGCTCAGGGAGAGTGAGGGCGGGTTCGATCATCTTGTTGGTGAATGTGAGGGAATATACTATAGTGTGCAATCTGCGATGCTTTTTGTACGTGAATCCCCATGATTGTTAATCTCACGGACTCACGAACGTCATGGGTGCATTGACGCTGTACCCTGCACGCAACTCAACTTTATGCCGGTGCGTGGACCTTACCTGTGAGAAAAGACTTGCAGTCTCACGATGATGGCCAAGAAGAGGGACAATATTGACGCTAGGGATGCTGCCGTCGGGTCACCAACAATCGTTACAATTGCACGTCATCGGCAAAGGTCCCTAGGGCAAACCCGATGTTAAACTCTGGAACGAGTGTTCTCGAGTACCTTTGGCTCGAGGCACAATACAATTGCACGTCATCGGCAAAGGTCCCTAGGGCAAACCCGATGTTAAACTCTGGAACGAGTGTTCTCGAGTACCTTTGGCTCGAGGCACAATCAGAATTGCTCCACTCCCGTCTACAGACGGTCAAGGAACCTCATACAGATACGTTGCGGGCAACGGGCATGTTTGACGTTTGTCTTGGCGATATTGGGCATTCGAACTACCCTGAAGGCTGAGGCTGAAGCAGAGAGGCTGATTCTCGAGATCGTAATTGGCCTGCTCACATCCCAGGAAGTCGTCCGTCATAGCCGCACATGCCATCCAATGGATAAAACGCAGACGAAGTATATAGAATGGACACAATCAAATTGCTAGGTGACCGGGTAGAAAGGGCGGTGCTGGGAATGTTGGAACGTTATTTGACTATGGAGATGATGATTGCACGGAAGAAGAGATGGGCCAGCACAGATACTGCCACTCCTGAGGCAATAGACAAAGCTTGGAGAATGCCGAACAGTATGCCAGTTACAACCACCCAGTGATCATGATTCACGCACCTAAGGGCCAGGGTCGCCACCACATCCTGTTTGTGACTGTCCTGGCTATCCGCCCGACAACGCTCACGCTTACAGCAATTTGCGAAACTATGTAATATAAACTCCTACTCCAAGATGTGGTCGGGCCATCCATAAACAGAAATGCCCAAACACCAAGCACATTAGCGCAGATATCGACCATAAAACACAATTTCGTGGGTATGGGGGCCTGGGGAGCCCTCTTTCTTGACCCAGCCAAGTGAGTGAACGTCCTGGAGCGTGCTGGATGCAATTGAAACAATGATAATGACTCGTCGATACCCCAGAGGTGTAAGCCCTACGCCCTTACTACGTCATCCAGAGTATTCCTTTACGACGTCACCCATATTCCTTTCTCCCATTTCTCATGACGTCACCCTCTTTCTCTGACACTATATATACGAGGACCTGTAGCAGCACATCATTCTTTCCTTCCGCACCTCTGCTCATCCCAATACTACGCTCGTACACGTTCTCCTTCCGTGTGAGCGCCCTTTAGTGTAGTCCGTCGTCAGACGGACTTCCAAGAGGTTTTCAAGGCGAGAGTGGCTTCCTTTCTAGTTACTTCCCAAACAAACATCAATAATCTTCCGAGCGCAACACCGCCGCAGAAGCTTCTCGAACTATGCCGAACCAGTAGCATCTTACCAGTAAACACTTCTGCCTTCTTGATTGATGTTGAAGTGATTCCATGAACAGTATAAAAGGGGCGTTTTTCAAGTATGCATGCCCCTCAGACTTCCACAAATCACCACACACGAAAACAACAAAGACCTCCATTCCATCTTACTCTTATATAAACATGTCCTTTCCGATTCGATTCTACTATCCCTCCGCAGAATTCGATGGCTTGGTTAACTATGTGATTAATGCACGCTCCGATGGGCACTGTCAACGCATAAGCTCACAGCTCGATGCCCACCATCCCAAGTAAGCTTTTATCGTTGCATGACTACCTCTACTATTTTCCTCATTACGCTCTTTTCTCAAGCCTTGACCTGCACGAATCCAAGGATGCGAACGTTGTGACAGCGACGTTCGAGCTGCCGGGGCTCAGGTCTGAGGATGTCATCATCAGCATCGAGCGTAACCGCTTGACGGTGTCAGGAGAAACTGCTACGTCCAACTCTCTCGAGGAGGGCGGATACTCTATTCGCGAGCGTCGCAATGGGAAGTTCTCGAGGACGCTCCAGCTACCTTTTGGAATCAAGGTGGGGTGCCTCGTACATGAATCACGTTGAAATTTGGTATTGACCATGAGCGGTAGCCGGAGGACGTGCGGGCAAAGATGGAGGACGGCATTTTGACAGTGACGTTCCCAAAGGAAATTCCTGAACAACAGCCACAGCGCATTTCCATCCAATAGACGGTTTTCAATTGACGAGGGTTTTGTTTCTTGCGAGGACATGTATTATTATGGACTTCAATTGATCAGTCGAATTATATTGCGGTGTCTTTATCTTGGAGTCTTAGGCATGAGTACCGAGTGCTTGGCATCCTAAGTAGAGTACTTCTACAAACGGCTTCACGGACGCGTCTGATCTACACTACCAACTCACTGAGGGGTATGACGGAATCGCGACATCAACTAATGCATGGAGTGTGAACGTTTGAACATTGAACAACAACCAGCATTCTATCACGTTCGATCACTGATCTTCCAGAACACGGTAAACCAATACTGTGAAGCATGATATTGCTGATACGTTCCTTCATTCGGACTTCTATCCTTTTTAAATAAATATCCCACAGGCACGTTCTATGATAAGATAGCACAAACCACCGCTTTCGATCTCGTCTTTTGTCGTCGAGACCATCATCCGAGGTCACAAAGTTGCGCTCGATGGCTCTGGTCCCATCAACGTTAGTCTCTAAGAGATAGTACTTCCACGACGACCCTAGCCATACATTCTATTCGCTCACCCAAGGTAGCATGAAAGCGCCTTCAACCATCCATTTATCGTGCTCTGGAATAAATTTTTGGTCAGTTTGATTACTTAACGGACAGCGCTACGAGGTGACTGATTTCTCAACACGACCGGGGAGTGCTCGAGTATGAACGGGAATGATATGATCTCTATCAGTGTGCGTCAGTGCGCAAGTTTTTCTCCCCAACATTGGCCGGTAGAGGTGGACGCAGGAGATCAAACGACCAGCCTTCTGCGATTACGTCATCGACCATTCACACCGATTACTACGCCTTTCTCACGATGGTCCGGCTTTCCCGTACGAGAAGATCCAAGCGCAAAAGTTGTGACGCTCGTAGAGTCATCGCAGCCATCTGAGCTCAAGGTCATTTTACTTTCTAAACAATTGATTCTCCTAATGCGAAAGCCAGCACATCTACTAGTCTGGGTTCTGCAGGAATAAAACAATGATTCGTTATGGCGGAGACCACCGAGGAATCAACTTCAATCAAGATAGTCATCACGTCCAGCAATTTCGTCTAACCATGATGGTTTACTATACCCGACCTCGACTTTGTTCATTGGCAACCGTCACACCTCCACAGCGCCGTTGTGGAAAGCCTCTGGTCCATAGCCGGGGGTGTCACTATCATCAGCACCGTCGCATCGAGACTTCAGAATTTGGAGGGTGGTTACTTTCAGTCCAAGTTAGCGTCGTTGGCATTCTTGCGTTGGTTGCGGCTGAATAGGCCCGTATGGCATCCGACTCATCGTGTCCAACATCATGATGCAAAAGAAAAAATAGTCCATCGGAAGTCTCCTCTACCACCGCCAACAATTGGCAAGTATTAAGGTACTCTGAATTTACACCGCCCTCGTCAGAGACTCCGTTTTGATGCTACTTTCCCAGTTTTCGGAACACGTTTTTCGGAATTGGTTTATCTTTCGGAGCGGTAGAGGTAACTGACGCTTCCATAATAGACAACTGTCATACTGCCTTAGATGAGCGCTCTGAGCAGTAATCCTGTGCTTAACCTACTCGTGCGATCTACCAATGCTGTATGGCGAGCGGCCTTCTGATCATTGTCATATCTAGGCACTGATGCCAACCATTCACGCTAGATCATCATTATATCTATATTCACACTTCCGGGACTTCCCCTGAGCGCCCAGTCCCTGCGGGAGGAGTGGGGCCCGATCATGGCCGCTCGTGCGGTCCAAGAATCAGTGGGCAGTGCGAATGTCCTCGTAAGTAGCGGGTATTTCTCGCCTTGTTTCCCTATTGTGACAGAGTGACTGATAGGCACGCCACTTATAACATACTCCACACAGGAAACCAGAACGGTGCGCTTGTTGGTTACGTAAATGGCTAAAGGGAAAGTACCCGAAGTCGTCATGGTGGATTTTCGTTTTCGATGGTTGCATAAGTTTACTGCAGAATTTGCACTGATTTTAACATGGACGAAGGAACGTTATACGTACATGAGCTGTAAGACCGACGGAGTTCCATCAGTGGAGAATCCACAAATGGAAGCAAGTATACCTGTAAGTCCTGGGATGAACCGAAATGATCGCATCTCAGGTCTCAAAAACATATACTGTGGATAGGCCCGGTCATGCATGATGCGGTACGCAATGCATTCGACGCTTATCACTACTCACCGGCACCATCGTCGTCGACTTGTCGTATACTATCGTATTCAGATGAAGAGTTGCTATTGGGCACGATCATGGATTATGATCATACGACAGCACTGATCGCTGGTATGCACACCTGACAGCCTGCCAATTGCGTACATACTGGCGGTGCTTGGCGTTCTACTCCAGACCGGTGTGAACCCTACGAGGTGGATAAATCGGCCTTTGATGTCGAAGTACCCCTGCAGAAAAATAGCATCTAGGCTGGGAGGTTTTTTGGAAGTGCACATGGTCGATAGACCACATGATCAATTGCAAGAAACCTCAAAAGGAAGGATCATCCCATCTACTTGGAGAAAATATCGATCATATTGTACAAAACGTATTGAAAACATCAACTTCGGACAGCAACTTCTCACAATTCTCAACATTTTTTGTACTTTCTCGCCAGAAAGAATAGACCGAACTATGTGACAGGAACTCATGACGCTTGGCCGCACAATTACCACCAGGCCCTTACTCCCTAAATAGCACTTCCTTGCCGATGTGCATGACGAGTCCAGGAAAAGAATGTGATATCTTGATTCCTCACCCACGATCATGACAAGTTGACGCCGACCGTGAGGTATCAAATGACCGTTTCTTCATAGTTCTAGACTTCTAGTAGTCAATGACCAATACAGGATCCGTGAACCCCCATGGCCGTGGCCTGTGTCTGTGTCACAAGCGGTGTGGTGAGTTTTTGCCCTGACCATCCATATCTCTCCGATGAGGGCAACATTTTCAGAAACATGCGCGGTAAGTTCGTGCGTTTACAACGCTGCGTCTTAGCCTTTGGCCAGTCTTTTATGGCGCTGGGAAGTTGTTTGCTGCTTTACATCCTTCAACGTCTGCAGGAAGGAGGACAGATACGTGGAATCCCCGGCCCATTTTGTTTTTCTCGATCTAATCCCGGTCTTTTTCCTGAAGCTCTGCATGAGGAACAGGGTCAAGTCCATCTCTCCGCCTTCCATTTCGTTCCTGTTGACCAAAATATCAGTAGGCGGGGGGCCCAGGCATCAGCCGCCCTTGTGGGTCAACTGTGTTTGGCTCCTCCTTTCCCAAGATGGAGTGATAGGCACGTCTTTTCTCGCGGCCCTCACATCTTGGAATTGCGTGTACATTGTGGAAAGGGGCTGTGTGCAACGAGCATGACGAGAGGAGAGGGGGAAACGATGTCCTCACCGCATAAAAAGGCGAGCCTCAGAATACATCACCATCAGTTCAACAGCAACCCATCGCCTCGAACACACACCGTCTACTCCACCTCTTAAATATGTACATCCGCTTCTCTAGCCTTCTCTCCGTTGCTGCCGTCGCTGCTGTCGTCGCCGGTGCACCTAACGCGCTCGAAGCCCGCAACGGCGGGACCAGCGAGTGTAACACCGGCACGCTCCAGTGCTGCAACAGCGTCTCCACCGTAAGATCCCATCTCGTGCTTGCGGATTTGTTGCTGACGACGTGCCGTAGGCGAGCAACCCTGTTACTTCCGTCCTCCTCGACTTGTTCGGCGCCAACACCGGCACAATCACCGGCATCGTCGGTCTCACTTGCTCTGGGAATGTCGCCAGCAGCACGTCGTGCACCCAGGAACCTGTCTGCTGCAACGGCAACACCTTTGTGAGTCAATCATTCCGATTGCATGCATGATCGCGGGTGGAGCTCATCATTCACGTATAGAACGGCGGATCTCTTGTTATCGGCTGTTCTCCCGTTACTTTGTAAATGGTTGAAAGATGTTTTTTTTTTTCCAAAGTCCTTGGGGTTGTTTCTGAATCGTCTTCGTTTTCGCTTGGTTTGTAGTATGTGCTCTTGTAGTGTTTGGTGTTTATAGGGAATGGTGAATAAACTTTTGAACGTCAAGGTAGTAACCAGCGGACGTCTGAATCAAGTAAAGGCCGGTTTCCCAGTGGCCAAAGATCGTATTTTCTTCTGGCAGCCTTTCCCCCCATTCACTACAAAATATTGCGTAGTTACAGCCTACCTGAAGCACACCGCTGGCGGTCAAATCCAAAGTTAGTCTCCGCAAGTAGAAGTGAGATGCACAAATGAGATTTCAAATAGGTATGTAAGTACATGGATGAGCTATCGGAAACAGCTAGTGAAAGTAGAGCGTAGCAAAGTCACACCGTATACCAGAAGTTTGTTTCTCGTAATAGAGCCCATGTATCCCCAAGGCATCGATTGTGAATCATGACTCAACCAACCTCAGCTATGATTGCGTGGTATTTCAACAGCTTAGAAATGGGGCACACAAATGTAATGTCACCGAGGCCCTGGTGCTCGTAATACACCCAAACTTGACTACCCGGCCGACAGTGGACAAGTTCCGACCATGCCTCAAACCAGACATGTACACTCGAGAAAGCTTGTTCTGAAGACTGACGTAGGACTTTCCCTGGAGGGCTTTCTCTAACAACGACCGTTGCCAGAATGAGGGATAAAAAGATGCTATGAACACGATGGCGACATACGGGAATAATGTTTCAGCTCTACCAATACAGATATTAACGATGAACCCACATTGCACTTGGGCCCATGAAATTAATACTGAAACACGCCTCGTTATATGCCAGCAGTCGCAAGATCTTCAGGGCTCCTCGGCCGTCAGCAGACTGGAATGCAGCAATTCCGATTTCGCCCCAAGCTTGGGGGCACTCGCTCCAGAGATTAACGTGGCTTGATCATTGCCAGACGAAGAGCGAAAAAATTCCACAGATGCAATGACAGTCTATCCGTCAATCAGCCACGGTCACAAGCGCACATGAAATCACAAGCGTTTCATGAAAGATGAAGATGACGTACAGGTACTGCATTAAACTGCATACAGACCGTGGTTGGTCGTGGAGGCTTGTAAAAACGACCTGGCTCCCGTCATCCGCACTACATTGCAAAGTTCCGAGGTGAGCCATTGAGATTGAGTGCGCGACTTTCGATACTCCCCAGAGCTTGATGGGTCCATTGACACGCGTGAAATGCTTGTGAAATGTTTGTTGAACTTCCACCGAGACCCCCGAACGTAAGCAGATTTGAGGGTTAAAACGATGCAGAACACATCCCTAGTTCGCCTGGGATTTCGAAGTCTACGTTGACCAGTTGAAGTACGTGTTGTTGCGAACGGAGAAGGGAGGGTTGTAGACTGCTAGGCGGGAGAGTCCTAGCGTCAATGCGTCATGGATGGACGGTTGTTACTACAAGGTTTGGGACGACCATCCTGTGAGGTGAGTCCAAAGTTGAGTACGTTAGAGAAGGAGAGAAAGGACTGCGACTAACCGCTGGTTGTAGAGTGATGTAGCTGGGGTACGAAATGACTAGCTAAAGTCACGATCTCTCTGGAACTTCCCACGGTCCGTGGAAGAAGTAGGTGAGAGTACGAATCAAGTAAGTACTGAAGTACTGGCAGCCTGTCTGCGCTTTCCGATGTGTAGGTGAGCTCTGACTCTGGTTCTGTTTTTCGGTGGACTGTCAGCGCGTGCTGGGTTGTTGTGATGGGGAACTGCCACTGCAATGAGCAGTGGCAGCAGCGCGGGACTTTTCTGTCATCTCTCCTCAGGATGCCCTTCTGGAGTCGGTAAGAATTCTCGTTTATAAAAACTTATCCCCTCATTGCACAGATAACTCACTGCAGCTTGAGATGACATGAGGCAGAAGAGGTGACAGTAAGGGTTCAACAAGTTGGGCGACGCCCAAGGCTCAACAACTTCACTGACAGAAGATAGCAACAAAAGGGAGCGCATTGTAAACATGGTAAGCACATTCGTTGAATATGGTGTCGACTACATCTATCCTTTTACGAGTATGAGTACTGTTCCAGCTCCCCAAGACAAGATGATCGCTCTTCAAGAATTTTACCGGTAACACACAAGTTGCTTGCGGAAAATAAGTTCGTGTCGTTTAACTTTGACAGCTTGGTGTCTCATCTGTCCATCGACTCAAGCATGGGTTGCTCCACTTCAGGGTAGCCCGAACGCGCAATATCGTTGAGGCAGACATCAAACATGCCTGCTGCTCGCAACGCGTCTAAACGAGGTTCCTTGACTGTCAAGAGACGCGAATGGAGCGATTCCGACTGTGCCTCTAACCAGAGACACTCGAGAACCCTCGTTCCAGGTATCGACGGGGGGGTGTTCTCCAGAGGGTCCTTTACCAACGATGATGATTGCTAGAATGAGGGAGAAAAAGGATGCCATGGATGCCACCTGTCAACGCATCACCATCATGGATGAGACTACAAGCCCTTGTCAAAGGAAGGCAAGCGTGACATACGGGCACTTTATTCAGCTGCATTTCGGCTAACATCAACGATCTACGCCTGAGAGAATAGAATTTACGTACGCGAAGGTACCGTATTCCGGAATTTCACCTGTGGAGCGCTGAAACCCTCCCCAGTCCTCCCCAAGTTGTCCAGCTAACGGTTGACATGAGCTCGAATGCAGGATGCGTGAGAAACACACCTCAATGCTGAGATCCGTTGCGTTTGTCGGAGACCAAGACGTGGAATTGGATGGCGCTTGGTTGGGGTTTGTATAATTTGTTACGATTGTTTGTGAGCCGAGCGAGCATGCAGCAATATAGGTCAGCGCAGTCGACGTCTGAGGGCTTCCCCCTCGGATGAAAGGTCAGTCATGTAACGTTTGTCAACGAAAACTTGAGCAACCATACCTGCGGGTGTATATGTCCAGTTCATCTCGATAACAACGGGGTCATGAACTGATTCGTCCGCGTCAACACTAGTCGTAATCACGTAAAACAGCGTCTGAGGGCAGGCCGCACACCAAGGACGCGAGTGAGGTCAGGTTTACCTCGGTGCTTGGTGTGATCGCATGAACGGCGTCTATCCCTAATTGAAATGGTGATGAAAGAGGAAAAGAGTCGCTACTTCACCACTCACATATTACAGACTCGAAGAAGTTGCCATCGTTCCCGTTTGTGAAGATGATCTGGTACTCCCCCTCGGCATTTTGAGAAGACAACGTAAGGTTAGGTAATAGGCCACACTGCGCATCAAATGTTGTCAAATTGAACGTCATTATGGGGCTACTTGCAGTTTGTTGTATATCACGGATGGTGTTGTTGTACAACCCGTAAGCGATGGGTTCAAGGCCGATAAAACGCACGATTGGAAACATCTCTGTCCATCCTAATTGACTGATGCTTCACAGCGCTATCGGGCACGGCCAGAAATGTTGGGACCATGCCCATGTCGGTAGGGTTTTGATTGTATACTGGTTGCCACTGAACTATAGACGAAGAGGCGATATGTAGGACCAGTATCGTGATCGAATAGCTTATTACAGCAGTTGTTTCCCGAGTCGATGAAGATCCTTTTCGTTGCTTCCAGAGGACATAGATCGCTGAACCGATTCCGGTCCACGCCTGAGAAATGTCATGCACGTTGGCTAGCTTTCGCCGCTCGCTGACAAGCTTGAGTGACACGAGGTGCTGCATGAGAAGAACCAAAACGGCAGAATAAAGCTGAGGAAAGGATGAGGAAACTCGAGGGCAAAATGAGCACGAATCGTGTAAAGCTACCGGGATGGGTGTCGTAGGCTCCGTGGTATGTCTGATAGAGGTGAGTTCAAGAACGCCAAGAACTTGTGCGCTTGTTGTTAGACTGGAGACGGGTGATGCATGCAGCGTCGTGCCGTAATGTTGGAGAACTCACCCTCGGACGAATGTTGACGTGCCCATTCCAAGCGAAGCTACGCTACCTGCCGAGCTCCTGGAAGTAATGCGTGGCTAGTGACAGGAGTGTGATCTACTAGCGCGAGGGCAGATGCGGAGGAACAGAGTCCAGAAGACATAGTTGGCTGTGAAGTGGTTTTGTAAAATAATTGAATACTACCACCTCCATATACGCCGCTGCAGAGTTCCAATACGGTGAGTTGTCGAGATTGAAAGTATATGGCCTCATCTTGGCTGAGCGTGTGAATCGGTACCACCTGCAGTGGATGAATGGCTGTTGCTAGATCCGGGGCGACCATCCAGTGATGAGAAAGGACTGCGACTGATGGATGAATTGGATACTGCCAGAGTGAGCTAAAAGAATGGCTATTGGGTCCCCATGGTATCGGCATAGAAGGCTGGGCAATGTCCTCTTCCTCGACCTGGCCGAGAAAGTGGATGTCCTGGGACCGTTGGAGGCGGGGGTCAGAGACGGTGGGGATGGCCCAGCTACTCTTCAGTAGGGCTGTTAATGGCCAGATTTGTCGGTAGTAGAGGCAAGCTCATCCTCTCCATACTTGTCGGCATGGTCTGTTGGGACTCGCCAATATCCCCGACGTCGTTCTATCCATTCTCTGATTTGAATCTTGAAAACGGAGTCACAATTGAGTTTGCCTTTAACCTTGTCTTCATGATGCATATATACCCGGCTTTCTTTCAGCCTTTCTCGTGCTCGTCGCGCGTCACCGTCCGATTTGCGCCGGGTATCATCCAGCGGCTCGCCTTGCCCGACTCTAAACAGCCACGCCAATTCCGAACTCGCCCTTCACCTTCAACTACTCCTATGAAAAGTTCTTACCACACTGCTAGGTCTACTCCGCGTTTCCCTTTGGCATTGACGTTCTCTATGCACATGCAGGCAAACCATCTGACCAAGTACCTCCCCAGTTTCTACACCTTGTCTCGCTGATTTACTTTGCATCTGAAGAGAGTGGATTCGCAACAATCCTTGGCATAATGCGCTATCTTTTGACTCACCTTGCGCAAAACACGGATGCTCACCTTTGCTTTTCAGTAGCATAGGTGTTCACTCTCACCTCTAGCACAAATTGGAGATGAAAAAGAGCTGAAGCTCTCCGGTCTTCGGGCCTCGAGGAAAACTAGGTACGCCTGTGGAGCTGAGATGGGGTGCGCCTGGGATAATCGCTATCTGGCAGAGAATGATCGTCGGAGAAATGAGCTCGGCATACTGACCCGTTCCTGCCAGCCAAGTGCGGTGAATGTTTGACATTGTGATCGACTCTACCCCGCCTTTGTCATCCCGTGCTGCGAACAAAGGACCTTCGCCTTCACACAGCTCATGTATTTTTAGCGATTCGTTTCTCGAATTCGTAGTCACAGTAGTGGCTTGGGCTGTCTTCACGTTTGTTTTGCTGTCTGGCTCGAAGAATGCGAACCGATATGTTTCATAAATATTTCTCTCGTCAGGTATGAATAACAATGTCTACAAAGCATGTACCCTCGGAGCGCCGGTCCCAATTTAGCCATCTTGTGTCACCGATTCTTTCAACAGCTCCAAAAAATCATTCATTCGCCAGTTTGGGGAACTAATTGCTCCCCCTCCGGACGACTTGATTGCCCAATGTCGCCAAGGCAGATGTCGAACATACCAGCTTCTCTCAATTTGTCCAGACTAGGTTCTTCGATGGCCTCCAGACGAGAATGGAGCAATTCGGACTGGGCCTCAACCCAGAGACACTCGAGTAGGCTTGTCCCAGAGATTGATGGTGGATGTATTCTAGAGGTTCCTCTTCCGATGATGAGAATTGCAATGACGAGGGATAAAAAGGACGCCATGGATGCCACGATGACCTTTTTCACATGAGACAAAAAGTTAGCGACGGATGGAATGTTTCGTGACATACAGGTATCGTATTGAGCTGCATGTGAATGATATGACGCACGTAAGCGAGTCGTGAAAGCAACCACAGACGAAAATTCACGTACATGAAGACGCCATTGTACTATATCACTCGTCGCCTGGCTCTCACCAACGGAGCGTTGGAATCCACCCCACCTCTCCCCGAGTTGTCCAGCTGGGAGGAGACATAAGTACCATTACCATGCGATCAGAAGCCATGAGTTACCGAGCCATATGTACTTGGCCGCAGTTTGCGCAATCGCATTTTCGAGTTGCCACGGGCTAAGTGTCGTAGAAGGGTTGGCGCTCGACTGAGTGACGGACAGCGTAATTGCAGACGACAGATTCAGCCCAAGCAATGACATGATGTAGCTGTGCAGTTCTATCAACCCCTGCTCTGCGATGTGTTGTGTCAGATACTCGCCTATCTGCACCTGAAAACGTAGCGTTCCCTAAAGGCTGCTCGCCAGCAAAGGCTTCCTCCAGCGCCGTCCCAAACTGCATACCATCGTGAAAAGTCTGCGAGTGAGCTTGTATAAAGTGCACGACAAGTGAAAACAAACCCCAATTCGGAGATTTGTAACTTCATTCGTTGCGTTTCCCGGCGACCATGTCGACCAAGACGGGCTGGTAGAGGAAATAGCTTGATCCGCGTTTATCTGAAGAGTATGATCTGACAAATTCAAAGGAGCCAATACTGCCTGCACGTCGAGTGAACAAGCAGCGATATATGTCAATGTGGTCGAATTCTGAGGATTCCCGACTTATATTTGTGATTAGTTCGTGTGGCATTTGACCAAAAAGGCACGAATTACCTTGGTAGCCCGATGGCCAATAAGTCCAGTTCAGTCCGACAACAACAGGGTCATGAACCGACTGGTCGATATCGACGCTGGTTGTGATCATGTAGAAGAGCGTTTGATTTGATTGAAACTGGCAATCTGGGCACTTTGGGGTTATCAATTGGGCAGTCCGAGAAGTCAGGTGAGATTGGGTTTACGTCGAAGTATTTCTGTGGCCATATCGAACAGACGACGTCTTTCCCTATAATAATGATGGTAAAAGAGACAAAGCTATGCTGTGTCACAGCTCACATAATGGTTCCGCAAGTAAACTAGCATTGCCAGTCCCGTGATCAAAGCTGATCTGGTAGAAGGTACCATTGAGATAACTTGGTGGCGCTGCGATGACCGTGAGGTCGGGAACTAGGCCACATCGTGCAGTGAGCGTTGTTGCATTGACATATGCCGACGTAAACGTAACATTGTTTGGGTTCTGGGGTACATCGTAAAGGGTGTTGTTCAATAACCCATAAGTAGCCAGACCAGTATCTTGGCCCATCGAACGCGCTATGGGAGTAATCTCCCACCACGTCAGTTGGCTGAGATCCACAGCGTTGTCAGGTATTGCCAAATCTGTCTGAATGATCCCAATAAGCTTGCCATCAAACGCCTGCCACTGTATTATGGACGAAGAAGTAATGTGTAGGACCAGCATCAACGCAAGATAGATTGCCACACCAATTACTCCCTGAGTAGATGAGGGTGCTTTGCGGTGTTTCCAGAGGATATAGGACGCCGCACCAATACCAGTCCACGCTCCAGATACGTCATGTACAGTGGTTAGCTTTCGTCGCTTGCTGATCAACTTGAGCATCGCAAGCCGCTGCATAAGAAAGACCAAAGCCGCAGAGTACAACTAAGGCAGAGATGGAGGCATGGTCATATGTCATGAGATGGTGACATACCGTGTATACCCCTTGAAGGAGGGCACTCAAACCAACTGTCAACACATTACTTTGGTTCAGGATGATGACGGAGTGCTCTGGATGATGAATGAGAAAGCTGAGAAGGACAACATGTAGAGCCACGAGCACGATGTGAAGTGCATAACACCAGCGTTGGGCACGAAAAAAGTTTGAAATGTGCAGGGGCATGCGTTGGGACGGTTCGGTCGAATGAAGATTTTCTGACTCTGCTACAATACAAGTGAGATAACATTCAAATTCCCCCAATGACGAACCCACCAGAACCATCAGAACTGCTCAGAGATCTGGAATTGGCTTGAGTTACCACGTTATACAATGAAACGGGTGCATAGAGTTCATTGCATTCTTCACGCCTATTTGCTGAACAGGTCCAAAAGATGGTCTTGAACATCGACGAAGCTCGTAAACCATCCAGCAATGAGGTTCGGACTTTACTGAGGTGATCTCGGAGCACCCATGAGCGCGACCCAAACCACATTATTTCCAACACGCCGGCCCCAGACACTGTCGCCGCATGGCATCTCCAAAGGACGCAAATGACCAGAACAAAGAGAATGATTGATGAACAGAGGGAGAAGATAACCTTCAGAAAGTGTCATTCAACTTGTCGTACGAAACATGGCCAACTCACTGGTAGAGGGTTAATCTACGAACAGAGCAAGTTATTAGCATCAGCGCGAGCATCCCGAGGACTGAACCACAGTTTGACATACATTCAGTCTCCACTGTTGTATGGACGGCACAATTGAAGCTTTGTTCGTTTTCCGGTCAAAGCCTCCTCCCACTTCACCCAGCTCCCCAGCTATGACGCCTGTGAGATAAATGGTAGATTTATGAGATATCAAGCACTACCTAACCATATGAGCTCAGCAGCGACCTGAGAGACATTACTCTCGAATTGGCTCCTGGTAAACAAGGGTAGGGAGCTGGTATATTGCGCAGGGGCCACTCCGCTACAGGCTGGGGATGGGCTCATCCCTAACAAAAATCCCATATATCTAGGGATCCAACGGTGTTAGAAAATCAGAGAAATGTAGGGTGCGGAATAATGTACACATTAAATGCTGAAATATTTGTCCATCCTGGGGATCGACTGTCAATGAGAGGCTGACAAAATGGAGACTGGGGAAGTGAATTGGCATTCAATATTGCATAGGAGATCTATCAATATTTAGTTAGTTTGCACCCATCCGTAATAATAAACAGACTCACCGCAGAAGTTAGGTTCTGGTCACCAGATGGCGAAAAAGTTGACCATGTTGTATTTGTTGGTTGTGTATCACCGCCATCGGGTTGGATTTCAGAGGGGCCAAGAGTGATCATGCGATTTGTCGTATTCAAAGAGCATGCAATGAAGTATGCTGGCATTGAGAAATTTTGAAGTGTAACGCCAGCACCTGAAAGGTACATTGGAAGTCTAATCATCGACATTCAACCACCACATACCAATTTGATATTCTGTACCATTAAGGTAGATCTGGCTGATACCACGTATGGAATCATCGACTTCCATCTCCGTTGAGACAAGATAAAGGATCAAATCTGAGCAGATTGGTTGCAAACACTGAAAGAGTGGTTGGTTAATCATAATGTAACAAAGAACAAGCTGAGCTCACCCCGATAATGGGAGCAAACCAGATTTCATTAGGCACTATTCCATCTTTGAGCCTTGGATATCTGCGATCTCAGGGAACAGGCTTACATGGTGTATACGGAACATTAATGCTGATGGAACCCAGGTCTGGCAATGATGTATTGATGATCCATGAACCATAGACCATGGAGATCGAAAAGTTTGTGAGCAGGCCACATTGTGCATTCACCGTGGTTGCTTCGACTGTAGCATTCAAAAAATCCAGTGCAGGGACATCATACAGAGTATTGTCGGCTAATCCCATGGTCGTATTTCCGTAAAGGTCTTGTATGAATGGGATAATCGTAGCTACCTCCATCCAATTTACTGATGAAAGGTTGACAGAATTATCCGGCCAGGTTACCGTCACTTCCATTCCTGGCGTGGTGTCGTTGAACAGTTGAACTTGGACAAGAGTCGATGATGTAATGTGAACCGCCGAAATGCAGGCAAAGTAAACCATCACGAGAGAAATTGACAGGGGTGACGAAGCGACCTTGGTCTGTTGCCAAAGGGCACCCAGTGCAGCTCCTAGTCCAGCCCAAGCACCGCATACATCGTGGATCTCTGTTAACTTTTTTGGACTGGAAAAGACGGCGGATAACATTAGTCTCTGTGTGATGAAGACCAATGTGGCCGTGTAAAGCTAGCAACAGATTAATGAGTACATAGAAGCGGCGTCGTTCACTGCGTGACTTACAGTATAGAATGCTTGCAGTCCGCCACTCAGCCCAAGCGTGAAAGTCTGAATGTCAGATCGGATGACCACTTGACGCTCTCTATGATGACATACAGCTAAACCGAGAAGGACGAGATGAAGAATGACCAGAAAGGCATGCATCGAGTAACATAAGAAGCGCCAGTGACCGGCGTGTACTCGAGGGTGCTTGTCTCTATCTGTCCCAGCTCACTTCAGCTTTGAGCATTGAACACTCATCACAAACTTGGCTACCTTTTTCAATTCGGTCCTGCAGCGGGAGTGTCATACCTAGGCGAGGTAGGGAAATGTCATCTTGCGATTGCGAATCGAGAGGTCCCGGGAGAGGTTGATCCTTCCACCAAGGCAACATGGAACAAGGCGCTCAGCACCACGAAAAACAGCAACAGCTTCTTGGACCTAGGCAGGCGGTGGTCCCAGAACACGGGAAAGGTGGTATTTCGAAGCAAGCTGTTCTCGTCAAGCGGATTATATCCTACCGCCCATACCGGCCATTAGCTTTGAGACCACCTGGTTGAATAATTGGACTTGAAACTGGAAACAGCCGATGATCACGATTCATAGAATCTAGGATGCCACCCAAGATTCTGATCGCGCTGTTTGCCGAGAATATGACTCCCTGGCGATGATGGACCCATCGCTGGAATCCGAATGTGATATCCTGGTATCTCATGTAGTGTAGTCGCCATCCTCCGGGAGAGGCGGTCAGTGTGGTCGGCCGGCTCCAAACCACAAAAAGCGAGGAGCGCATTTAGAAGTGACGGCAAGGTGGCGTAGGCGGTGGGCGTGTGGGAAAAGGACAAGCAAACGAGTAAAGCTTGGTCACGTCACGACCGATCTCTGGTGTAAATACTCACCTAAATCGCGGGAGTTATGGATCTCCTAAGCACCATCCGGCTTGGTATGCGTCGTCCGAGGAAACGGACTCGCCCGACCCACGTCGATATCAACCCTAGCATGGCGTAGTACATCTGACCGTTCCTCGTGGATCAGATCGATCAATATCAACGCCACCACGCCATCGAATCGTGTCGAGCATACCAATCCGAAAAAAGTCAGCTGGCACATGTTCAAACAATGAAAATCACCGCCCACAGGAGCTCAAAACGCAAGACACACCTACGAGCGTGCGTACATAGGCACTCGATTTGAGCATCACCTCGGCACATTTCAGCGTGCTGTCGACGACGATGCACGACCAATGATTTCGGAAACGCAACGATCCTCACAGACAAGTGCCCACGGAATTTCCAAGACGCCCTGCTCGAAGTGAGAAGACAGGCGGCGGTCGAGCGGTATTGACGCAAGCATGACCCCGAGCTTGAACCTGTCAAAACATCCCCGAGCGACCAGACTCTTGCTTCGAGCAGGCAACCCGACGTCGTGTCGGATGTCATCGTTCAACAGCGATGCACCAGTCAACGAGACCATGACCTTGATTTTGAAACGCGATGGTACACACAAGGTACGATACGCCGTTGAAACAAGACACCGAGCAGCTCACAAACAAGCGCATTAGACCTGGTCTCAATGAGCTATCCTGTGGCTCAGATCTCATTCATCCGATGCAAATCCATCATTCACTATGATCCTACCAAATTACACATTCAAGAAGGAAATTCCACAGGTCACAAAAACGCTCGAGGGTAAAAAGCATATTAGAACAACACTTGGTAGCGCGGGAACGACCAAGAAGTACTCGACGGTCTGCTACAAGCACCCCCTGCGGGCTGCACACGAGTTTTTGTTTGCGAGGTTCGCGGGCGTCAGACGTCTTGGGCTGTGCATGTTTCTTGGATAAAAACCCTGAACAGTACTTGATCGTACCTTTTCAGGGTTGATCCTAAAGGCAATAGGTGGCGATATACTAGTGGTACCTGTCCTAGCAATGGAGATGTTCGTTAGAAGCGCTCGCTGCTGCACAACTGAACGAACATTTAGGTACATTGTATTTGTCTCTGCCAACACCCACTGCCCTGTTGATCTGATCCGCGCCGAATGGGGTCTCTCGACGCACGCAAGATCGCGTTTGAGTCAGCAATTGAGAGCGGGAAAAAGGCAGAAGAGATCGACAGGTCCGAGTGGTGGATTGCAAGTGACAGAAGAGAGCTTGAGGAGGTCGAAAAGGCGAAGCGAGGGCTGCTTCTTCTGGGCATCAAGTAGACCAATACCACCGCATTATATGCGCGGGTCTGCTGCATCGACTGTGATTAGTCCCAGTCCAGACCTAGTGTGTGCTCGTGCCCGTCTCTCACCGCAGCCTCGACCAGCTCGATAAACGCGACGCCTTGGTGTCTTCATCGAGCGGCGCACCTGTGTCGTCGTTCTTGAGCAGGCGGCTATCGACGCCGAGTGCGCGCTGGATTTCCTCTTCGCGCTGGAAGGGGCTAGGATGGCAGGTGACCTCCCTGGAGTGCGAGCAGGGCAGCCTGGATGGCGGACAGGACTAGGGACCGACTACCACAACCGACGACTACCTATGCTAACGGCCAGACTCCGGCCACCACGCTGGGACCCCTGCCACCGCCTGCCTCTCGCCTGTCTCCCCCTCACTGCCACAGCGCTCTGCACCGCACAGCGCCTTGACCGACATCAGGAGCTCGCTCTGAGCATCGTGCGGATCGTCTCCGACGTTGCTAGACCATCCTTGTCTAAACCTCATTTCTTTCACAGATGGACGAGATGTACCTAGGGCTTTGTATCAGTGCATCTAGAGCGGCATGGGCAGAGTGGGGGTGGGTCCTCGAGCGACTCTGATGTCTGAGGAGATGGTTCAGCTATGGTGCAACCGATACACTTAGGTGTACTTCTGCCATCGACTGGCGCGTCTGCCAAACGTAAACGGGAGGAACAGATCGATGGGATCGATGGGTGGCTTGAGTATTGTGGTGACAAACCTTTGTATTGGCTGTAGCATGCGACTGAACAGCTTTTTTGGGGTGCCAGCTGGTACCAGAAGCTGAGCAGAGAGAAACAGACTAGTTGGATTTGCAAGATATGCAGGTATATTTCGATAGTTGTTGGCAGACGATGCAGTTACGTTGTGGACGAGGAGTGCATCCATCTAGAAGTCGCTTACACTTTAGCGAGGAGAAACTGCAAATTTTCACAACCATAAAGAGTTAGCTCAGTGTATGACCTTGTTTTAGCTACATTTGATACTCTTTTGGATACTCCATCTGCCTGCATCCAGCTCTGCGTGATCAGGCCAGATCTTGTTACCGTTGTTGGCAGACTTGGCACAGATAGTAAATATCAATCACCATATCTAAGCGTAGATTAAAGACAGTATCGTGAGCTCTCCTTCTGCATGAGAGTGTGCTGCATCGAATCGAGCCAATTCCTTTGTCCTTCATCCTGTCGCATGTTGTGAATTTCCTGCATGACCTCAAAGTATGGATTGTGCCAGCTCTCAGCTGATGCTGAAAGCTGATGGAAATGGCCTTCTTTGAACTCTCTGAGCGATTCATGTATCATGGTGGCAGCAAGTCCAAACACCTGGTCAAGGTTGTTGTGTAGAATAAAGCGATGAAGGTGGAGGGACTGCAGAAAGAGAATGTCGGTAACCATGTTGTGGAGTAGGGCCAATGCAAATATATGTCGCATTGTTGTACCATTCACGTCAACACTCTATGGTGAAAAGTCAGTGTAGGCAGGTGTCATTTGTAAAATACCTTACCGGTCCCTTCAGATACTCCAGCCCGGAAAGTAGATGCTTGACTTGATTGCGTTTATGGTCGATTTCTAGCTGGCCAAAGGAGAGCCGAAGGCCGAAATCGCCTTGAACACGACAGAACGCATATGTCTTAAAGTTGCGTTGGATTGCACCCATCACTGCAATCATTTCTTTGCGTAAGCTTAACTTGGCAGTTTCAGCTCCTGGAACAGAAATTTTTGCGGCAGTGATTGCCCTGGCAATGAAGTTGTCTTGTTTATCATCGGGTGGTATAGCTTTCTCTGTCAACATAGCAGTGTAAATCTGTACCTTCGCCGCAGCGACCAGTTTCTTTTTTAGGTCCTTTGTAGAGTCATTGGTAGTATCGGTGGTATTAGCAAGAGGAGGGTCTATCGGTAGTGACGCTGATCTCGGAGTGGATACCGCCATGTCAGCAGAAGCTCCTTGTATGGTCACAGACTGGTTGATGGCTGTAGGAGTGGGTTGTGGAGTGGGTGGCATTAGAACTTGTGTTTCTCGTTGGGGGCGTCGGATAGGATTGCTTTCGCCTATCTGTGGTATATCAGTAAGTCATAATGTGTGATTGAAAGATGGTAAAACATACTGTTATCACAGATGATCCAGAGTCTGGTTGGCCAAGGAATCGAATCGCAGGCTGAATGGGGCGCATCAAGCACAGCCTTTGTGCCATTCTCATCCCCTGTTGAAACTGAATGGGATCTGGTGCAAGCGATCTAGTAGACCTCTAACACGATCCAGGAGTTGAGAGAGCATAGCCCTGTCTGTCATTGAATCCGAAGCTGCCTATAGTGCCTGTCCTAATTCGGCCGGTGGAATGACTTGTCTGACATGGGAAACATACTGGAGCCTGGGATAGCTCGATCATCTGATCCCCACCACTGTGGGACCTGAGTACCGGTCCTAGGATCCTGAGTTGGTAGTTCATGCGCAGGACCTTGATATAATCGCTCATCGTGCCGGATGTCCAAGAATGATGGATGTTGTGGTCTTTCGCCAGGTAGGCCTCGGTGCTCAGGTTGACAATCTGGTTGTGGATGGGTCTGCTAGTATTTAGTGACAGTTGCCCTATGGTCATCATGCATACCTGTCGCTGTCTGCTCATTGTTCAATGTTGATATGCTAAAGTGGGTTGTAGTAATAGAACAAGCGTTGATTGCAGGATCGATAATCAATTGATACATGTCCAATGGGTTACATGTCCGTTACATCACAGATACATAAATATTCAGCAAAAGTAAATGTTTAAGCAAGGATCAAACGGGCACACCTATGATCCCGTTCCATCATCAGACTGACTCGTCTGATCCTCAACCTCAAACTGCCCCAACTGGTTGTCAGCTACTGTCAAAGAAACAAGCTCTTCAGTAAAAACCGCATGATAAAAACCGCTATCATCTTCCAAATCATGCATCAAACATGGAGATAAAGCCTTCTTTACCTTTTCCAGAAGTGATTTCTCAGTGGTGAGCTGATCATTTTGGTGTGAAATTAGCGCCTGAAGGGTCTATGCTTCTCCAGTGCCTTGATCTCAGACACAGTTTGCGCAACCTGTTGGACAACAGAATCTCTGTTTGCCCGCTTTGCCTCATAAGCCATTTTGACCAGCTCGTTAGGAAGACAACTGAGTGCTACTCGTAGCAACGTCTTTCCCTGGGATTCATGTGAGACGCATAGCTTTTTGATAAGTCAAGCCTTACCTCCTGAACATCTTCCAGTGACATGTATAAGTGGGAAGAAGGACGTGTAGTCCTCGCTGCAAACCGAACCTCAATAGGTGCACCATATTGGTACCGATCTGGCCGATATCTAGTAAATGTGTGAGTCTGCTCCTCCGATAAATGGGCCCTAATGGAGGCCCTCGAACAACTGGAAGTCTCAAAATGGGATGCATGGGAAGTGGGTGGCCTTAGGCCTTGCAAGGAACCGTGAGAGCCAGATCAGGAACGAACAGGGCTGCAAGAACTAGACTGGGGAGGACAAACAGAGCCACGAGAGCCAGACCGAGAATGTAGATGAGTTGAGTTGTGATCATAGGAGTATGGAGCATGGTCAGCGTTTGGCTTGTGTGTGAACCGAGAATCCTCAAGTTCATCAGTGATGCCCTCCTCTTCCTGGGGTTTTAAAGGTCGGTTGAGATCAATGCTAGAGATAAGAGAGGGGGTAAAGTTACTTGATGGACTGGAATCGGATGATGATGTAATTGAAGATGAGAGTGGAGATGTTGTATTCTCCATGGCCAGTGACAAGGTGGATTCAAATGGAGTTTCTCATGGAGTTTGAAAGACTTAACGAATAATCATAGTCACAGTTGTAATGTGTCAGTGCAAGATCATGGACACCAGCAACCAGGATGTCATTTGTCCTAGTTGTTATTCTTATTTTCCATCTGAAGAAGGTTTTCTCGACCATATCGATGTTGACAATAGCGCCTGTATTAGAAACCTTGAACAACTCGCAAGTCAGCTGCCAGCCTCTGCCACCGCACAGCATCAAATCCCGGTTCCTCCTGCTTTTCTCCGTGGACCTCGCAACTCAAATGTCAGTGTGGATATGCACCCTACATCGGGTTATGTCTTCCCAGAAAAAGGTGAAATGCTGCTTGACCGTTTGAAAACCAATGAATATGAAAGGCGCAGAGAACAAGCACCACATTATCCATTCTGAGATGAGGAAGAGTGGGCTCTCGCCAAATTCCTAGCACTTCATTTCACAAAGTCAGAAGTTTCTGAGTTTCTGAAGCTCAAGTGGGTATGTGCAGTTCTGCATATCTATCTTTCAAGTCCTGACTTGTCCCTAAGGTTCAGAAGCATCCGGCACCTTCATTTAATACTGCCGATAAACTATTCGGCTGGTTGGGGAATCTTCCTCGCAGCGCTCAATGGCAATCATCCCCTGTCATGCTTGACAAGTACATGGCAACATGCCCAATCAAATTCTTATACCGCAATACTCTCAAAGTCGTCCAGGAGCTATTTTCGAACCCGATGTTTGAGCGATATATGACATATGACCCCCATGTTGTCATGCAAGAGGGAGAACGTGAGTACAGTGAGTTTTTTACCGGTACTCATGCATTTGATATCCAGGTGAGTACAGTATTGTATTAGGGTTTTGTTCATTAAATTCTCTATCAAAGAATCATCTTCCTGTGGGTGCAACTATGATCCCGATTATTCTCGCCTCCAACAAGACACCTGTTACTCGTCAAACTGGAGGACTGGAAATGCACCTGGTCTTCATGACAATCGGCAACATTCAGTTGGATGTAAGAATGCAGGCAACGTCCCATGCCTGGCGATGCATAGCTTTTATCCCTACTCCCGAATTTGACATCCATTCCGACTTCAAAACACTCCTCCTCACACGTCTTTTTCATAAATGCATGGATAAGGTGACAGAACCACTAAAAGTGGTGGCCAAGCATGGTGCCAATTTCTCCGATGCTTCTGGCCATGTCCGGTGTTGCTTTACACCACTTGCTGCTTATGTCTGTGATCTACCAGAAGCACAGTTGGTCGCGGTCGTTGCAGCAAATGCATCCCCCACCACACTTGCCGAGAAGTCAGGTTTTGGCAATGCAGAACCTGCCGAGCCTTGCACTGGCAGACATATGCTTTCGCTGATTTTTGAGCTATGCTTGAAAGTCAATCCATGGGAGAATTTGGACGCTTTTCAGAAAGAGGCAAAACGCCACAAGTTACTTGGCGTTCATCTGCCATTCTGGAGGAACTGGAGATTCGCTGACCCATCCCTCTTCCTCACTGGCGAGATCCTCCATACGTGCCACAAATTCTTCTTTGATCATGTCCTTGCCTGGAGCAAGAAACTTGCCAGAGAATACACCCTTGACACTCGCTTCAAATCCCTACATTGTTGCATCGGCATGCGCCATTTTTCCTCAGGTGTTTGTCATGTGGTACAGATGACAGGCTGCGACCATTGGGACATCCAAAGAAGTATCCTTCCTGCCCTAGTAGGCATCATGCCTGACCAGTTTATCCCCCCTATCTGTGCCATCCTAGAATTCATATATTTTGCCCAGGATCCTGTTCATACCGACTCGTCGGTCTTACGCATGGAAGATGCTCTTCGACGATTTCATGCAGGGAAACAGGTTATCCTGGATCTTGGGGCCCGTATGTCAAAGTCTGGTCCAATGGACCACTTCAACATCCCAAAACTCGAACTTATGCAGAGCTTTGCCCGTTAAACGAGGGCAAACAGTGCCCTGATCCAATTCACTGCAGACGTGACCGAGCGATTGTTGATCAATCATTGCAAGAACGTCTTCCCGTGTACCAGTCGAAACCATTCCACATTTTTGGATCAGTCTGTTGAAATCTTGAACCGGGAGGAAGCTATTCATATGTTCGATTTGTACCTTATTCTTCGCCAAGCAGGCGACGCGTGGCTTGAACAAGGACTTGTTATCGAGGATGAGGAAATAACAACTGTGGATCCCGCATTGTCGTTCTTACAATGCGTGCTACCAGAGAAGGAATCCACATTTCACGGTCCACGACCATTTCGCAACTACTTCAAGCATGCTCGAGGGCTGGTCTCACCCGGGGGGTCAATAGCATTCCATGTGACACTACAGCCAGATCATCAAACGATATCCATTCTGGAGATGCAGAACCTTTTCAAACTTTCAGACTTTTCTGGTGCGCTCACCAATTATATCCACTTCGCTTCCAATGGTACCCCAACCTGCGAGTGGGATATCCGTGGCAAAATCAATGCCTGGAACAAATTCCAAATACAGATGCATTCTTCCTTTCGATCACATACTGTTAATCATAGCCAGGTTGTCCAGGCCTTTCCCCCATCTGATCGGTATCCACTGGGCTACTGCGATGCAGTGTTATTAGGCCGACAAGACCGTGACGAAATATCTGGTAATGTGACTTCATTGCTCTGCACATGCCCAACTAATCCCATCCAAGCTATTGCCCAAGTGTGAGTGGTATTTGCACCCAAGGCAAGGATTACCCTCCCGGACTACCTTGGAAAGGTGCCACTTCTCTATGTTCAATATTATCATATTGTATCGTCACCCTCCCAGGACTGTATCAAGTGCAGCATATGCACCATTCTGAACCACATGCATATGGTATTATTCCCCTTACAGATGTCGTGCTTGCAGTCAACTTAGTACCTATCTTTGGAACCACATTGCCTGGTATAGTTGCATGCAGTGAGACCTGTATGGAGGGGTATACAGATTACTACCTTAACAGCTTCACTGACAAAGACACATTTCATTTGTTGTGGCATCTGTCATAGATTCATACCGTATCTGTTGAACTACGTTCAATCATTCATGATGTTCTTGTAATCAACCAATCTTATTGCTTTCCTTACCGAATCAAAATTTGTTTTGAATCTCCACCAATGAAAGCCTGCGAACCGCAGGCCGTAAAGCATTCTGTAATCCACTAAACTCTGCCATTGTTTGTTTCATTTCAGCTGCTTTTCAGATGTCAGTGTTGTTCGACTGTGAGCCCTGCCAAAATTCCAAGCTGGGTATGATTTGACTGTGAGGTTTTTCTAGCCCAATCAGATTAGTCGTAGTCTTGTGTAATTAACCCTCCTCAGTGTCTGTGGCCTTGGCTACCCTCCTATTCCCTTTTATTCTGGTGGGTTTACTGCAAGTGTAAAGTGAGCTGATCTCCTTGTTTGATCTCCCATATTTCGGTCTTCATTCGCCTTTCTCATCTATCCAATTCTTATGACCCGAATCTTGTGTTTGGTCTTTTCTCCTTCACTCCCGTCTTCTTTTCTTTCTAGGAACTTTACTATGGCAACCTTGTCTGGCCCTGTTGTTCCTGTTTTACTTCTCCTCAGGTTATTATCTCCCACTTGTTCAAGTGGTCATCTTGTCTCGTCTCCCTCTCGGCCTCGCATGTTTGAACTTCACTTCGTCTGTTTGAAACTAAGATTCTGTCTTCCCATTGTGTATCCCATCCATACTGCCCTCTCATTCTCACCTCTATCATTGTCTACTAGTCTCGCCCCAGCCGTCTTCTTGTTTTTTCTTTGTTAATCACCTCTCCTGTCCCACCACTCTCCGATCCTGTACCTGTTTCTCTCTCTCTCGTGCTGTGTCCTGTTTCCCGTAAGTTGTGTATTTGCCGTATCATCAACCAATGATTTCTTACTTGCTTTTTCACCTTAAGCAGTCTGATTGTCTGCTGTCTGTTTGTATGCCACACCACCAAACCTGTTTCCAGTTCATTGACCTCTGCCTATCCGATTTATTTTCCAGGCCATCTCGCAATCTTTTCAGTGGCACAAGCTGCAGTGGACGGGCCCATCATCATTGTAAATGCAAGAAAATACACCTGTGATACTCTCATTGTCCTCCATCACGTACACCTGCTGTGTACACCTCCCTTTTTCACTCACAGATATCAAGCAACACTGTTCCCAATTATTGGAGCTTACCCAAGATGCGCATGCATATGGGACGAATAGGGAATATTATGTGAAGCAGGTATTACGTGAACTGTGGTCAACTATCATCGAACCAATCACCTCTGTCCTGTAAAACGACATCCAGCCGTCCCCAGTATCTGACATCGAAGTTCATGGTTCTCCCACTCCATGCTGCAGGTCCGCACCAAGAAACACAGAAGGAACTGATGGATATCTATGTCTCCTTGTACGCTCCATCTGTTTTGGCTCTCATTCATGCACACGACCATTGTCGTTCTCAAAGAGCAGCCTGGGACTGGCCTAGCATGCCGAACAAGATTTTGTTTGCAGCTGTCGGACAGGCACAGCCAAGCAAGGGCATACAACTCGGCAAATTCCCAGAGGTCGAGCACGAAATTGAGCGAATCTGCCCCCCATCATGAAATTTGACACGATCACTGCTGATGCGGCCATAATTTGACTCGTGGGAGATGGCAAGCGACGTTGATGCACATTCTCTAGGAATGCTACATGAATTCCGAATTTGCGTTTCTGTCTGCGTGCCATACCACGATGGAGATGTGTCAACCCCGGGCAAGGTGCTTCATCCAGCGGCTGGGATGCAGTTTGCGGGGTTCAATGGTGTGATTGGCATGCTTTGGAGGGTGGACAATGCGGTTGTGCACCAAGTAGTGACTCGGTTCTACGAGATATTTGGACGTCTGGAGGTTAGTTTTGAGCATGCAGCTGCAGGGCTGAACGCAGCGGTGTTAAAGACAGCTGATAAAGTATCATTGGATATCAGAATTTGAATGTTCAGTTGAAGAAGGTCTCTTTCTCCTCTTATTGGAGTCCGTGGATGGTGATGAAGAGCCAAGTGGTGATAAGGAGTGGTTGGATGCAAAGCTCAGAACAAGGGGCATGGATGATGGGGCAAAGAGTGCCAATGGACTCGAAGAAGGAGACGATGAAGACTGGCTAGGTTGGATAGGAATGGGCAACCCCAGCAGTTCACATGAAGAGGAGGGGGCACATGTGGCAGTGCAGAGTCTGGAGTAGAGACGAGAGGAGTGTCAGGGTGTCAAAGGTCCAGAGTTCAGGTAGAGCTGAAAAGGTTGAGAGTTGAGAGAGGGCGTAGGGCAAGGGTTCAGTCTGTCTAGCATCTACAGTGTGCCATTAGGCCTACCATCCTGGCTGGTCCACCACAGAGTACAACTAAGGCAAAGATGGAAGCATGGTCATATATCATGAGATGGCTTTGACATACTGTGTATATCCCTTGAAGGAGGGCACTCAAACTCACTGTCAACACATTACTTTGATTTGGAATGATGACAGAGTGTTGGAGCCCATTTGTAGTATGTACTTACTGTAACTTTCCCTTTTTGGTTTGGACTACATGTGACGCACACACACAGTTCCTTTCCTCCAGTCTCATTCATACTCAACTGGAGGTAAGCTATTCTATCTTTTTTTTTTTTTTTTTTTTTAAATCCATTTATGTCCGTTGGGGTACTCTACCCTATGTAGGACATTACAACGCGTGATGGGTTGGAGCCCCTGTGCTCTCTCGCTTCCCCGACTTTGCAAATGCCCCAACGGCCAGGCTTAAGGCCCCCGTTGGTCCTACTGTTCCCTCCGGTAGTTTTAGATGCACTAGTCCCGAATCAGCAGCCATTGTGGTGATACTTCATGTGGTAGTTTGGTCCAGCTGACGTGTCTGTGGATATCATTTACTCGAATCGCTTGGGGAGCATGATTGCTCCCTGTTGCAATTGGGTACGGTCGGAATAGGGGATTCTATCGTTTACACTACATATCTTGTACTTACTGTATACCTAGCCAACTCCCTTCATTCATTAGGTATAGTAATTCAGTCTCATTCATACTTGACTGGAGCCAACTCCCTTCATTCATTAGCTCTCACACACCAAAAGCTATTGGGCATGATCATGGATTACGATCATATGACAGCACTGATCACTGGTATTACTGTATGCACACCTGACCACCTCCCAATTGCATGCATACTGACAGTGCTTGGCATTCTACTCCAGACCTGTGTGAACCCTACAAGGTGGATAAATTGGCCTTTGATGTCGAAGTACCCCTGTAGAAAAATAGCATCTAGGCTGGGAGGTTTTAGTTGGAAGTGCACGGTCGATAGACCACATGATCAATTGAAAGAAACCTCAAAAGGAAGGATCATCCCATCTACTGGAGAACATATTGTACAGAATGTATTGAAAATATTGACTTTGGACAGCAACTTCTACTCACAATTCTCAACATTTTTTGTACTTTCTCACCAGAAAGAATAGACCGAACTATGTGACAGGAACTCATGATGCTCGTATGCTCCGTTGGCTGCACAATTACCACCAGGCCCTTACTCCCTAAATAGCACTTCCTTGCTGATGTGCATGACAAGTCCAGGAAAAGAATGTTGTATCTGTTACAATTCTTTCCCTTTATCGCAACGTTCTTCTTATTACTCGTTGTATCTTGTTCCTCGCTTCTCCTTTCATCTTGGTAGAGCGCAATGAGCATTCGCTCATTATTCTTGACCAATCGTCCATCTCACTGTTCAACCAGTGATATGTATCTTCGCACAGGTTCCCTCCTTGGAGTCCCTGTTTCACCTTCGCATCTGTTTCATTGTTCTGTGCTCTTTGATCTCGTTTCAGACAGCCTTCTCCGCAGTTCAGCTCTCTCGTGCCGACTTAGTAATCCTCGATTCCATGTCGTTCTACTATCTTCTTCTGCTGCGCGCCTCGATTGTATAAATACTTAGAGTAGACACTCGATGTACCTCATACTTGATCTACACAATACAAGTGTACATCTCGTGTCATACCTTGCGAACCCCTTAGGAACTCCTTGACGACGTTGTTGTACCTCTTCGTGAGCGTCCTCCATCAAACGAGTAACGTTCAACCTTTCGTCCTTGCTTTGGTACACTTCGTGTAACAAAAGATCAAGTATCTCCCTTGTCCCTCCTATCTAGGAGTAGGACACCACTCTAGCAAACATTTCTCACAGAGACCAAGCCCTTCGTTGAGCCTACCGCATCCCGGAAGACGACGACGAACAAAGACCCACTCAGCAACCATCTCCTCAACGAGTCCTTGGATCTTCGTACTCCCCAGCACCACCTGCAAGTCCTTTAGCTTTGCCCGCCCCGCGAGCCCTCCCAGCCATCGAAGCACCCTTGACCCTGACCACACCGAGACCCCCATCGCCACCACCACCATCCCAATCACCTAGCCTCTTCGCACCGTCGCCCCCATCCATGTCCTCGGAAAAGACCACCGAACTCCGAGCTGCTCTACCAGCAGACTTCTCTGGGAAACCGGTAGACGCAGTCAGATGGATCAAGGCCATGAAAGCCTATTTCATCATCAACAAGAAACTCTATGCTGACAACGCAACCAAGGTCTTCACATGCCTAAGCAAGATGTTATCCACTGAAAGAGCAGCGGCTTTTGCCGAAACCTGGTATGACAGGTTGGCAGACCCACTCCTTGAAGAAAAGGAGAAGTCATTCAACAAACTAGTCGAAAACTTTGAAAAGACGTTTTACCCCTTTGATATCCAAGCCACTGCTTGACTCCAACTCTCTTACCTTCGCCAAACTACATTCAGAGAACCCGATAACTCCATCAACGATGGATTCCAGAAGTTCATTTCGGACTTCTTAGGAACCACTGCCAAGTCTGGCATCACAGACCAACAATCACTTATTGGGTACTTCGCCACTGGCTGTGACCAGAAGATCACCGACATGGTCCTATCCATGAGCGAACTCCCCACCGACCTAAACGCATGGATCAACAAATCCACACAGTTTCACACCCAGAAGGCTCGCATGGCAGTCATTAGGAAGGGTGCCCCCCAAGCACACTCTGTCACAGCTCCTCCCGCTCCTCGCTTTGTCCCATGACCCGCCCCTCGCATCAGAGACCCGAACGCTATGGACATAGACTCCATTCGAGTCTCCAAACTCACCCCCGAAGAGCGTTCCAAATGTATCAAAGAAGGACGCTGCTTCAGATGTCGAAAAACTGGGCACAATGCCCAGAATTGCAAGACGTTCACCGTCTCCTTCCCACAAAACATCCGTTCCATCCCCACCTCAACACCCAAAGAACCAGCCGTTCTGAAGGAAGTCTCTACCCTGCCACCCAACCCACTTGATGTTTACGTGAACCAGCTTAGAACTAAGGGATCGAAGGATGAAGAAATCCATCAGACGCTGAGGGCCAACTACGAGGAACCCGCCGAAATTTCCCTTCTCGATGTGAAGGATTTTCTCTAAGGGAAGATGCCCCGACATCCTCTTCCCCTCATGTACTTGTAGCCTTGCCCAATGAAAACGTGTTCCGCTTCCCTGTTTCATTACAAGTACCCAAGCAAACCGTCGACACCACCGCTCTGCTTGACAGCAGTGCCTTTGGAAACTTCATTGACATCTCCCTCGTTCCAAAACTCAGGCTAGGATACCGAGTACTTCGAAACCCCGTCGTCGCATACAACGTAGATGGTACCAAAAATAAGAAAGGAACCATCAAATGGAAACTCTTCGCACTAGTCACCTTCCCTTCGTTCTCTCAGAAAGTCGAATTCATGGTCACCTCTCTTGGCAAATCACAGATTATCCTTGGAATGCCATGGCTCCGTCAGTGGAATCCCAATGTGGACTGGACCAATATGCGACTCTCTATAGACTCCCCAGAAACCCTTCGAAAGATAACCCTATCCACCCAACTTGCCCAGGACAACGCTCCCACCAAGAAAGAGATCCCAACTTGGCGCAACGACTTTGCCGACGACTTTGCCGAAGCCACGTTTAACATTCTCCCTAAACATCGAGATTACAACCACACTATTGAGCTCAAACCATCATTCGTTCCCAAAATCACCAAGGTATACCCATTAAACCCAGCAGAGAAAGAAGCTTGTAGAAAGTTCGTCGAAGAAAACCTTGCCACTGGTTGTATCATTCCATCCAAGTCCCCCCAAGCCTCGCCGTTTTTCTTCGTACCCAAGAAAGACAGCTCACTACGCCCATGCCAAGATTACTGCTACCTTAACCTCCACACTGTCCGAAATGCCTATCCCTTACCACTCATCTCCGAACTCATCGATGACATGAAAGACTCTACGCTGTTCACCAAACTCGACATTAGATGGGGATACAATAATATTCGTATTTGAGAGTCTGATCAGTGGAAAGCAGCATTCATCACCCCTCTCGGTCTCTTCGAGCCCACCGTCATGTTCTTTGGGTTCAACAACGCTCCCTCCACATTCCAAGCGTTCATGAACCACATCTTTGCAGATATGATCTCTGAACGATGGCTCAAAATATACATGGACGACTTAGGCATCCACACGCAACAAGACATTGAACTACACCACTCCAGGACCAAGAAAGTACTCCAACGACTCCAAGAGCATGGACTCTCTGTGAAGATCTCCAAATGCTCATTCGATGAACCACGGATGGAATACCTAGGAATGATCATAGGCCAAGGACGAGTAGAAATGGACCCCACCAAACTTTCTGTGATCAAAGATTGGAAACCACCGACCTCTGTCAAAGGCATCCGCAGCTTCATCGGATTCGCCAACTTCTACCGAAAGTTCATTCCCAACTTCTCCGATATTGTCGCTCCTCTCATACTCCTCACATGGAAGGATCAGATGTGGGAATGGACCTGGCACCAAGACAGAGCATTCGCTCGCTTAAAACAAATCTTTGCATCCACCCCTGTCCTTGCACTCCCCGATACCTCTCACCCGTTCCTTGTCATGACTGACGCATCTCTCCTTGCAGCCGGAGCTGTCCTTCTGCAGGAAGACAGCAATGGCGACCTTCATCCCTGCACGTACTTCTCAAAGACCTTTGCTCTGGCCGAACGAAACTACAACATCTACGATCGAGAACTCCTTGCTGTTATCCTCGCGCTTCAGGAATGGCGTCAATATTTATTAGGCACTGAACATCCTGTCACAGTTATCACGGACCATAAAAACCTATCCTATCTCAAGGACCCCCGCAAGCTCTCTCGTAGACAAGCTCGCTGGTCGCTTTTCCTCCAGGACTACGACATCGTTTGGAAAGTCACCCCAGGCTCTCAGATGGAACCAGCAGATGCACTCTCACGCCGAGATCTTGTAGACACTGCGGACGACAATACAGATGCCTCTATTCTCCCTGACCCTGTAGTCATCAATGCTCTCAACGCCTCCCTAATCAAGGGAATTCAGCTGTCTTCTCCCTCAGACCCCCTTGTCCTTCGTGCCCTCCAAAACCTTGCCAACGGTTCCCCACTCTTCCCTCGCTCTTCTCTAACCGACTGGCACTATGACAATGATCAGCTGTTCTACAAAAACCGCCTCTACGTTCCTCCCACTTCTCGACAAACTATCCTCAACTCCGTTCACTCCTCCTCCACCACCGGCCATATGGGCCAATTCCGTACCAAGTCCATTGTCGAGTGTGATTTTTGGTGGCCTGGTCTGGCTACCTTCGTCTGAAATTACATCGCAGGATGCACTATTTGCCAACAGAATAAAGTAAACACCCATCCCACCACTCCCCCGCTTCACCCGATCAAGTCCTCTACCTCTCTTCCATTCCGCCAACTATCTGTAGACCTCATCACCGATCTTCCTCGTTCAAATAGCTTCGATTCGATCTTGGTCATGGTTGACCACGGCCTTACGAAGGGGGTAATTTTATGCCCTTGCACTAAAAACATCGATGCTGCTGGCATGGCAAAACTTTTCTTCGACCACATCTTCAAACACTTTGGTCTTTATGATTCCATCATCTCTGACCGAGGACCACAGTTCGCATCGGCACTCGCTAGAGAACTTGCTCACCTCCTCCAATATGACCTCCGACTTTCCACCGCCTATCACCCCCAAACCGACGGACAAATGGAGCGTACCAACCAGGAACTGGAAACGTACTTACGGATCTTTTGTAGTAACAACCCTCATCAATGGGTGGATCACATCACCACTGCTGAGTTCCATCATAACACGGCCCTGCACAGCTCTACCAAGGTCTCCCCTTTTTCCTTGATGCTCAGATATGAGCCCAGAAACTTTCCAATGATCAGAAAAACCTTCATCCCCACCTTAGAAACCAGACTCTCGGCACTTGAGAAAGCCCAAAAGGAAGCTCTCTCTGCTCATGATTCCGCTTGTCTTCTCATGACTAAAAGATCCACGCAAAGGTTCTCCCCTTGGAAGATAGGAGATCACATATGGTTGGAGGCCACCAACCTACGCATTTCCTATCCCTCGCGCAAACTTGCTCCCAAACGTCATGGTCCATTTGAAATCACTCGTGTAATCTCCCCCCTGGTTTATCAGCTAAAACTTCCCAGTACCTGGAAAATTCATGATGTGTTCCACGCCTCCTTACTATCACCCTTCAAGCAGACTGATGTACATGGCCCATCTTTCCCACAACCCCCTCCGGATGTCATTGATGATGAAGAAGAATATGAAGTAGAAGCTATACTCTCCCACAAGGGGTCTCCTGGCCGCTATCGGTACCTGACCGCATGGAAGGGATATTCCTCCACCGAGAATACTTGGGAACCTGAAACAAACCTTAGGCACACCCAGGAGGTCTTAATGGACTATAAAAATCTCCACCAACTACGATAAGACTTCACATATCCAGGATGTTGTGATCTCTTCGTGAGGCTCCTCCCTGTATGCGTGAATTCTGCTGCTCGTACCTCAAAGCATTCTGGATTTCTCTCCTCACCTTTCTCACTATCGCGCTAATATTCTTTTTACTCTGGTTCTTAACTCCGACCTCGGTGCATTCCTCACTAACCCCAAAGGCATCACCATCGCTATGACTTCTGATTCCCAATCCCCGCCCATTTCTCTTCCATCGGGTTCCCTACCCTCTTCCCCTGACATCGACGATCTGATGGCTTTACTCCGCGTCTCTCCCGTTCAGTCACACCTCCTTCCACCTCGCATTTGGAAACCATTATTTGCCAGCATTCTGTGCAAACCCTCCCTGACGCTATTGCTCGAAAGGATGCCCCTCTACGTGGATGATCCTATCATTAAGGGATTAGTGTCCCTCTATCACGCAGTACACACAGCCCAAGTACTGCATTTCCATGTAGCACCGAATGACCTACCCAAAGAATATGGCTTACCTATCCGGGAAACACAGAATGGCCTCACAGGCCGGATCCTGAAATTACTCCACACCACCAACTTCCACAGCTTTGTAGCACAGATCCCTATCTCGGTTTTATACCCCGTCTTTCGTCCTATCTTTCTCTCTATGTACCCAGACGAGCGCACAGCTTATTTAACTAGCATTAGCCTTTCTCATCGAGAAACTCCCTTGCCCTCTCCTTCCCCGCTACCCCTGGCGTTATGCATTTCCTCCTCTCCTACGGAAGAGTCTCCCTCTCCTACCCCCACCCCAGTTGTCCAACCACTCGTCGTAGAAGACGATATCATCCTGTTCCTCCTAGACCCTCCAGGTGGATTCCGTCTGATAAACCACCAAGCACTCTCGTATAACAGTGCCTACGTCGTCCAAGTCGGGGGACTATCCATACTCTCCGCACCTACTCGCCTCCTCCATAATCCTTATGACCGACCTCCAGCATCCCTCTTCACCCGTTGCTTCCGATGCCACCACACTGGTCACTATCGAGACGAGTGTCCTCTATACCGATGCCCCCACTGCCACGTTATTGCTCCTGGTCACCCCCAACACCTCTGCCTCACCTTACAATGTACTACTTGTCAATGATGGGGACATGGACCCTCGCATTGCCCGAGAGAGGTCTGCTTCCACTGTGATCAATTTGGACATACTGAGCCCCAGTGTCCACATCTCTATGGACCTGATCACCCCATGTCCACCGAGACTGGTTGAGAAGTTTTCGGTTAACAGATGGAAAGTTGCACCAGGGATGCAACTCTACAAGGGGGGTAATGTTACAATTCTTTCCCTTTATCGCAACATTCTTCTTATTACTCGTTGTATCTTGTGTCAACTGAAATAGGGGCAGCAAGCCCAACTCAGAAGTGCTACAAAGAGTAGGACACAACTATATTCACCTAAAATAGGGGCAGCAAGCCCAACTAGGTATAAGGTAAATACAGTGTCAAGGAAATAGCAAAAACAAGCTCTCACCTCAGAAGTGCTACAAAGAGTAGGACACAACTGAGGTGTGAGCGAGAAGTTCGAAGGGATAAAATACCTCGGAGACACGTGCGCGCTTAACTCCGGATAACTCCGGAGTGGAGTAGGCGAGAATAGGCGGTCCGCATCCGGAAGGGTGAAAGGGCGCAGTAGCGCGTGGTCGGGGAAAATAGGCGCGCCACCACGTTGCGAACACGAAGTAATACTACACCAAAAGGAGATCAAAGTAAGTCCGCTAAGGGTGCAACAGAAGATCGCAGAGATCGCTCCGGAGTTGGCTCAAAACCCACTCCGGAGTTATCGGAGTTGTAATTTGACACTCCCACTCGGACGTAGTCGTAGACCCATTGCCCGAACGAATTTCCAGTGTTGCTCCCGCGCAAGTGGCTTTGTGAGGATATCGGCCACCATGTCTCCGGTGGGAACATACCGGATTATTGCTTCCCCCTTTCCGACTAGATCATCATGGACAAAGTGATATTTGCGTTGGATGTGCTTTGTCCGAGCGCGGAATTGCGGATCGCGACTTAGAATAATGGCCGCTTGATTGTCGCAATGAAGGGTAGTAGGTCCGGACTGCGGGTGTCCGATCTCTTCGAAAAAGCTTCGTAGCCAAGCAAGGTGCTGTCCGGCATTGCTAAGTCCGATATATTCCGATTCTGTGGAGGACAGTGCGACCATGCTTTGAAGCTTGCTCGACCATGAGACCGCTCCTCAATTGCTAAGGAAGACGAAACCGGATACGGATCTGGAGTTGTCCGGATTTTGCGACCATCCGGCGTCAGAGAAACCGTGAAAGTCCATGTCCATCGAGACTTCGTTTCCGTCATAGCGGAGTTCCATGTCCGTGGTGGCCTGCAAGTAACGGAGTACTCGTTTGGCCGCATCCCAATGGCACTTCTTCGGAGCGGAGCTGAAACGACTGAGCGTTCCTACTGCGTATGCCAAGTCCGGTCGTGTTCCGAGCATGAGGTACATCAATGATCCTACGACTGTTAGGTAGGATACCTTGGTTCCATTGATAACCATCTCCGATAATGTGGCGTTGTCTTCCGGATCGGTAGCGGAAAGGGAAAGGTTGTGGAGCATGGGAGTTTGGCACGGAGCGGAGTTTGCCATTCCAGTACGTTGCAGGACGGTTTTCGCATACTGTGTCTGGGATAAGGAGATGCTATGGAATTTGCGGTCGCGGCGGATCTCAACTCCGAGAATAAACTTGGCCTCTCCGAGATCGTGCATTTTGAATGCCGATGACAGGGAGGCTTTGACGGAGTTCATGAGGGACCTTGTACTGGCGGCAAGGAGGAGATCGTCGACATAGACGACGAGGAAACAAACCTGTCCGCTTTTCCGGAAGACGTAAAGGCAAGTCTCTGCGTTTAGACGGGCGAATCCGAGTTCTCCCAATTTTTTGTCAAGGGTTTTGTTCCATGTCCGACCTGCCTGCTTAAGTCCATACAGCGATCTCCGGAGTCGCCAACAATATCCGGCTTGTATCGGAACTCCTTCCGGAGGTAGGAGGTATAATTCCTCCTCCAGTTCTCCGTTCAAGTATGCGGTCAAGACGTCCATTTGGTCAAGTTCCAAGTTGTACTTTGTGGCAAGAGCTATGATTGTTCGAACGGAGTCCAGGTTTGCCACCGGAGCGAAAACCTCCTGGTAATCCACTCCCTCCTTCTGTGTGAAGCCCCGCGCGACAATCCAGACTTTATACTTGTCGACATTTCCGTTTTCATCGCGCTTGATTCGGAAGACGGGTTTGGAGGTGATCGGAGTTACCCCCTTTGGTACCAGAACAGTCTTGTACACATGGTTCGCATTTAAGCTTAGGAGCTCCTCCTCCATTGCGGATTTCCATAGGTCGGCATCTGGTCTGGTGTATGCTTCCTTAATGGTATTCGGGAGATTTTCTCCGGTGGGTCCCCGAGTGATTCCAGCGAAGATTTGCTCCTGGAGGCTTTTGTTTGAGCTGAAGAACGCTCCGGGGATGTCAGGGGTTTCTGTGGAGTTTTCGTCGCATGACTCGGAGGGCGATAAGATGTCCTCTATTTCCGCTTCCTCGTCAGAGTGTTCCTCCTTTTTCTGCAATCTTTGTTCTTCTTCGTCCAAAGTCCGTTGGTAATCGCGATTTTTATCAGCTGGTTTTCGCACTCGGCCGCTTCTGCGTCTGCCTGCTACTACTACCGCTGGAGGGTGTTTCGGAGTGGGGAGCTCCTTCGGAGTTGTTTTGGGAGTTGGTACCTCCTGTGATGGCTGGAGGTGTAGTTGGCTGAGCTTTTCGACCAAGTCCGTAACTTCGTCCGGCGGGGTGGAGATGTCTCCCACTGAAGGTGAAAGGTCTGCGGGGTTGTCATCGTCGTCTTCCTCTTCCGGCGTCGGGTTTGGATGTCGGAGTCCTTCGGTCGTGAGCCCCTCCCACTGTCCCTCGGATGCACAAGTCCAAGGGGTGGCTTCGGAGTTCGAGATGTTGTTAGACTCATCGAAGGTAACATGGCGGCTGGAGATGATGGTCCGACGCTCCAAATCTAGGAGTTTGTACACCTGTTGTCCGTGTGTGTAGCCTAACATGACGCATTTTCGTCCGTGCGGGCGAAATTTGCCATCGCGCTGTTCTTTTGGAATGAGGGCGTAAGCAATGCATCCGAAGGGCCGGAATAGGGTCGGATCGACTTGTCTTTGAAAAAGCGCATGGTATGGGGTGTCTCCGTTTAGGGCGGAAGTTGGACTCCGTGCGGAGATATACGCGGCAGTGGACATTGCGTCGGCCCAGAAGGATTTTGGGAGCTTCGAGTCCTCAAGCATGGAGTTGGCGAGAAGTGAGAGCGTTTGATTCATGCGCTCCGCAAGTCCGTTTTGTTCAGGAGTGTAGGGAGCGGAGGTTTCAAGAATAGTACCGTCGCTTCTGAGTAAGTTTCTAAACTCCTTGTTGGTGTACTCGCTCCCCCCGTCGCTCCGGAGAAACTGGACATGTAAGTTTGAGAAGCTCTCCGAACCGATTTCCGTGCGGAAGAATTGTTGGCAGTTGGACTTCCAGCGGAGATATGTCTCACGGACGTCACTTTTTCGCTTTAGGAAATAAATCCAAGGGAAACGGGTGTAATCATCGACGATAATTAACCAGTACCGGTATCCTTCTCGGGATTGCGGAGATATCGGACCTCCGACGTCTGTGTGGACCATCTGTAAGGGTGCTGTGGTCCGAGTTTCGTCGTGCGTTTTAAAGGGCAGCTTTTTCATCTTTCCGATCGTGCAGGATTCACAGAATTTGGCCGTGCCGGTGACTTCATCAATGCCCCGGAGATGTCCTTTTCGGACCATAGTGTGGATGCGCGAGGCGGCGATGTGTCCGAGTCGGCGGTGTAGGACGTTTATATCGACAGAGGTCAGTCCGGATTCCGGAATGGGTGTCGGGGTTACTGCGGCATGATAAAGTCCGTCGCTGTGATGTCCGGTCATGATTGTATTTCGTCCTTTTCGTACAGAGCAGGAGTTGGACTTTCCGGGGAAAGATGTGCTGAAACCTAACTTGGACAGTTTGGGCACGGAGATTAAGGAGATGGCGAACTCCGGGACATGGAGAACATCGCTTAGCACTATTTCATAGTGGTGGCCGTTTACGACGGAGTGTAAAATCACCGTTCCGGTTCCTATGGCATGGATGGTGGAGTTGTCGCCAAACTGCACTAGGCGCGGAGTTGAGAGTACGGAGTAGGTGGAGAACCATCGTCGATGCGGTATCATGTGCGAGGTGGCTCCGGAGTCGATAATGATGGTGGATCTGGACACGGTGTTGGGATCGCTCGACATGTAAGCCTGAATGCGAGTATATAGTGCCCGGTCTATGTGTTCTCTAGATACATTGGTTCGGTCCGGGGGTTCCGGGAGCGGAGAAGGCGGTTGAACCGCAGTATTAGCCTTTTCCTCGCCATACTTTTCCTTCAACTCCTGCGACCACTGGTGCCTACTCCAGCACTCCTCCGTGCTATGCCCCTTCGTCCGGTGGTGCTCACAGTACTTCCCTCCCTTTTTCTTTCGCTCGCTCCTGTTGGTAGTGGAATACGCGGAGTCGGTTTTGACAGAGAGCTTCATCCGCGCGTGCTCCGAGAGAATTCGGACCTCAATCGCGTCGAAGGTGAGTTTGCTCTCGTCGATAGTGTTGATCACAGACGAGGCAAAAGTGTTCCACTCCGGAGTTTTCGGAAGTGAATGGAGGAGGATAAATGCGAGGATCTTTGAATCGACCGAGTATTTCATGCCGGCTAGCCTAGTTTCCAAAGCTCGGATGGAGGCGATGTGCTCAGACAGATCGGAGTTTCCATCCCACTGCAACATGAAAAGTTGACAGTAGGAGTGGTAAGCGGAGGGTAAGTCGGATGCTTCGTAGAGTGCGAGAAGAGCATTGTAAAGTGCTTTTGCGGAGGTGAGGTGCGCAGTTTTCAGGAGTACGGCGTCGGAGATGTGGTCCTGGATGATCCCCTGTGCTTTTTCGTCGCGCTCTTTCCACTTTCGGGGCTCTTCTATGGTGCTAAGGGACGCGGAGATGGATCCGGAGCTGCCGGAGGGTGAAGCGGATGCGCTGGTAGTGTTTGGAGGTGTGGGTGGACATGTGTCCGTGCCTATGGTAACACCGAGTACCTTTTCTCTGCGGAGTTTGGCGATAATGCGCAATTTCCATATTTGAAAATTGCTTGGTCCGGATAGGATGGGGCATTCCGCCGTGGATGAGTGGCTTTCAGAAGGCATCGGAGTTAGCCCGGGATGCGTCGGGGCAATGGACGGAGTATGCGCTACTGGAGCGGAGTTGTGTGACGCGGTAGATCGCTTGCTAGTGTGCGCTAGCAGGGCTCATAACCTTTCAGCTAAAATAGGGGCAGCAAGCCCAACTCAGAAGTGCTACAAAGAGTAGGACACAACTATATTCACCTAAAATAGGGGCAGCAAGCCCAACTAGGTATAAGGTAAATACAGTGTCAAGGAAATAG
>JBBPUD010000121.1:0-57042 GCA_038094475.1 Phylloporus aff. rhodophaeus | reverse complement strand
AAATTTTATCAATGACTGCAATTCAAAATTTAAACTACACTTAAAATCAAAAATTAAATTTCTAATAAGAGAATGTCATTTTAAATACACTTTAAATGTCCCTAAAATGTCGATATCCCCGGTGTGTTAGAATATGGCTATATCTAAATGGCGCAATTGTTGTGATGCGAGCCTGCTCAAGCCGTCCCCACGGCCCAGCTAAGCCAGGCCTAAGTAGGCTCGGCCAAGCCCGGCTCACGGCCTCAGGCCGGGCTTGTGAAACACTATTCACAATGTGAGACGGCCGAACAGCAAACTGCTGTCTCTTCAGTGCTTGTCACAGCCAATGAGTTGTGCCCCGACTCCTCGTGCCGGTCCTACGTACACACATGCCCCTTTTCTTGATGGAAGTAGCTGCTAGCTGGGGCTATCCCTATCAACGATATGCTGCGGTGCGGCAGATCGGAAAATGACTTGGATGGATTACGATAGACTCTCGCTAGATCGGGTTCAAAAGGCTACTATTACTGGAAATACGATGTTGCAGGGAAGCTGCGATACACCGCTGTCGCCATTCTACTCGACAACACACGGTGACCTCTATGATGCAGCGCTCCCAATGCTGGCGACCTCACTTTCGTCAATTACTATCTCTTCCTCCAGCCCAGACCATCCGCTCTGCTCCAATGGAGCGTTTATAAACATGATCGTACTTTGGCTAGTACCCAGGTCAGAAGATGTGAGACCAAATGCGGTATCAATGCCACAATCATATCGCCCTTGGAGATCGCGCGCGTAGAGCGCCCGCAAGCTCATCATGAATCGAGGGACGAGTATGCATGGAGGGACGTATTCTGGTACTATCCACCATATGCTCAACGAACTGTTGAATATAGACAGTAGATTGATGAGTAAAGTTAGCATGCCACTATATATATTCCTGTTAGCTTTGCGGTATACATGACGAAATGGAAGACGTACGCGAGGAAATAGACTATACCTTCTCTTGTGATAAGGTTTAGGTAGCGGCTGAGTCGGATTTGCCCAGTCACTCTGTATGCTTGACGGGACTCCTTGACGAATCGAATAACGAAGAACAGGCACATCAATGTGCCGAGAACCAGCTGAGCGATATCTGCAACTTCAGTGTAGGCAGGAGATACGTCCTGTAGGACACAAAATGAGAAATTAGGGATTTGAACTGTGATAGCTACACAGTTGAAGAGGTTGAGCACGACACGTTAGAGAACCGCACCACCTGAAGGCATCTCACATACCTAGGGGATGAGCTTGCGTGCTGAGCTTAATGGAAAGGGCTAGAAATGCCACGACAACGGTACCGTATAGCGGGAGGAGCATAGCGAGAATGAACCTTGACTGACTGTACAAAGCCCACAGACGGAGTATCATAACCACTACATTCAAATGTTACTCATCCTACCGTAAGCGTGGGTGAGATCTTACGATCTGCTGCAGCAATAAAAAGAGTGACTGCAAATTGACTCAAAATTTGCATGCTGTCGCCTTGAAAGTGCGATTAGGAATTGCATATGAACACGGATGAGTGTACCCACAACTGTTAAAAAAAGCCAATCATGCAGCGAGAAGCGCAATGCAAGGCATGGTCACGTACATCTAAACCAAGTTGAGTGCGTTTCCAATCATCTGTGCAAATGAGGTATTACATTGTCAGGACCAGGTAAGAAAGAGCTTCCTGCTTTCATGCACCGAGTTAACCAATGATCAGGCTCATGTATGGCCTATACACACAAATTGAAGCAGTTCTAGTCCAAAGCTAGTTAGGAACCAGTTCGTACGCTCCAGAAAGAAAACCATACATGACCCAACATAGGCCAACGTAGCGAGCCTAAACGTTAGCATTTGTCAACCCCGAGATTGCAAATCAGAACGGGATTAGATACACACAAGAAAGAACAATGTAGATACCCGAGACCAGGGCTTATTCTGTAGCCAAATAGGAATATGAAGATACCAACCCGAGAGCGGCGAGCGGTGACCACCCACCCAGATGTATTCCACCTATCCATGTCGTCAAAGAATGAAAATCTGATATACAAAGCCAATAAGCGCAAGGCATACCTCATCTGGGAACGTGAGGACTGAGAATGTCGAGGGTCCTTCAGAAAAAGAAACACGAAGACACGCATTACACACTGTAATCGTATCCAATAGCGGTGAGGACAACAACTGGTAAAATAATAAGATGAATGAATGAATTGATAAAGAAATCCATACGACAAGCGTAATCAATCTGCTGGATGGAGGTGACAGCCTGCTGCAGAGCGGGATCCATGGATGAAGTAAGACGTGAAGTATGTCGAGGAACCACAACCGACAGCTGGGGTTTCGCACCGACAAATGTATCCAACGAAGCAGGGGATCTCAGGTGGTCCGTGTCTGCATCATACATAAAATGATGGAAACGATGGGACGGTGCACCGCCTACTCACATGGTTCCGGTTGTAACCCCTAGGATTGAGTGGCCGACACCACACGAATGACATATTTGGTGTTACGTGGGCCAACGTGACTCTCATCCAGCGTATGTCTAGTGGAATTCAAAAGTTAAGAGTAATCACTTGAAATCAGTAATGTAGATACGCACGTTTCTCGCCTTATCCATCGTCATGTCAATGGGTTTCGCATGCGAACTCGAATTATCCATGTTACTTCCGAAATGATGGCCTCTGGTTGTCATCGTCGGAACGCACATTGGGCGATGGCAATGGCAGTGCTTGAAAAATTGAAAGTCGTACAGACCACTTAAGGTTTTACATAACCTTCGTTCCCACAAAGTTCCCATGAGCAACTTTATCGACTATCGACACTGAACTGGCAAGTGGCATAAGCGCTTCTGAGAGACCACCTCTCCATCTTATACTATGGATGTAGTGCCGCTCTAGCAACAGAAACCGCCAAGACAAGTATGCATTATCACGTCCACTCCTTTCTTTGCTCACACCCACTACTGGCTGAGTCAACTATATGTGGTGTACCGCAGTAGCCTGCTGCGGCACGAGGTGGGAATTCAAATATTCAAACGTCGGGAAATGCAGAGTACAAAGATCCGATGCGTTGCAATCATGTGATGGACGGGGTTGTCGAATTGTCAGGATATCACTCTGCAGGCTAGCAGGATACACCCTGAATGGATCGTGTCAACATCTCTGCTGAAGCATCCGTTCTGTAAATCGACTATGCCACTTGCACTGTCACTATCTGTATGCTAAACGGGTCCTGAATACAAGAGACTTCGTGGTTATCGTACAGCATCACAGAAAGTCCCTCGTTTGAGAACGGTTGCCTTTATGCAACACTGCGAGCATCACTTTCCTCCATAACCAACTCTTCAACTCGCCGCCGTGGTCCCTCATTTGGCCCAGGGGAAGTATCGGCAAACAAGATCGCGCTCGCAACAAAATCATAGCCAACAGACGAAAAGCCAAAGGCTGTATCGAGGGAACTTTCGTGTCCTCTTTGGAGGTCGTGAGCATAGAGTTTCCGCAAGCCTATTGTGAACCGCGGGACGAGCGTGACAATAGGTATCCACTCCACCGGCCCCCACCACACTGACGTCAAAAGGTTGAACACGATCAACGAATTGGTAAGTGCAAATGTGAGGACGCTGTTCGTATAGTTGGCTGTTAGCCCGAGGACGCGAAAGAATGTGTACGCACACGAGAAAGTAAAATACGCTTTCCCTCATGAGGAGGTGCATGTAGTTACTGAGTTGGAGCCGTTTCCTTGCTTTGTACGTTTGTACGGATTCCCCGACGAACCGAATGGAAATGAACAGACACATCAACGCACTGAGCGCAAGCTGTACAAAGTCCACAATTTCGGCGTAAATCACAGAGACGGGTTTTGGTTCACACATTGTGAAGTTGAGAAATGACACAACAACTCCTGTATGTTCGAGAGGACGACAGCTTGTTACGCAGTGTGCATGATATGACGTCATGTTTCACGTACCATAAGAGTTGTACCAAATGCTGAACGCAAAGGCAGTAACCAATAGTCCCACGGACTCTATGATGTACAACGATAGGAGGGTAAAAAGGATGAATTTCGACCGGTTATACAGCGCCCACACGCGGAGTATCATCACCACTGTGTCCAGCATTGTTATATATTCCACAAGGAGAAACACGAAAGCTCACAATCTGCCGCGGAAATAAAAATCCATTGGTTCCATCGGGAGAAGACAATGAGCCCAGAACCTTCGAAGTTCAGTAGAACGAATATTGGGAATTTCGATTACAAAATATACCCACAACTACTCGTGAATAAATCATTTGATCACAATTGTCGATGATTCGAAAAACTTGAGATAAAGTGCTGGTACGTACACCTGAACGCGGTTGAATTTCGTCAATACCCGGGAGTGAAATTGGAAAATTACATTGACAGGTCCAGGAAGGAAAGTGCTTCCAACTTCGATCGGGTTGCATTAGCTCAGAACGGGTACATGTATTGAAGACGCATACGGAGTGACGAAATTCTAACGGGCAATTGATCAGCAATTGATCAACAAAGTGCAGAAAGTAAGATGTACATGATCCAAGAAATGCCGACATAACGGGCCTGAGTTTTAGACATGCTTAACCATGGGATAACATCTCGGAATCGAAGCGTACTCACGAGGAAAAACAACGTAGACACCCATGTCCAATTCTTGTTCTGCAGCCAAGTTAAAATGTGATATTGATTGAAACCAGTGACCTTTACCCAAATGTATTCTACCTTTGAAAACCGTTAGCCAGATTCCGATGTTTAGAGCCAATGTTCAGCCATACCTCGTCTGAGAAAGTGACGACTTCCAATGGCAATGTCTGTCAACACGGTAAAGCAGATTCAAAGGCACTATTCACCGTAATCGAATATGACGGCAGTGAGAATGATAACTGCAGAGAAGATAAGTTCAACGCGAGGGTTGATGCAGCTAGGTGACACACGAGACGCATAATTATTTTGTTCGATGAGTCTGGCAAGCGAGATAGTCTCCTGGACAATGGAAGACATGAAGTCGATGTACAACGTATAACGTTGAGGAATGGAAAGGCGCCAAGAACACTACATGTGCCTATCTCACTGCCAGTACATATATCCAACTCCGCAACGGAATTAATGAGGCGCCCCTTTATGCTATTGGTGTGTTCGTATCGGATTTCTGATACGGTACAATTGGATCATGCCGAGTCGGGCAAACAACGCCATAATTAGCACGTGGAAAGCCTATGTTGGGGCGGCGAACTGACCACATGTGCAGGAGAGCATCTAGCTGCACATGTAATTTCCATATCTTATCCGATGATGGACGGTAATGATGGCCGTCGTGGGAGTCGTACGGGAGATAATTTGATACCCGAAAGATTTAATTAAACTTAGCCTGGTCTTTGAGTGCATCGTAGAGGGTGATTACAAATCGGACCGCAGATCAGTGGACTAACGCTACACGAATGAAGTGGGTTAAGCGCACGCACAGAGTAGCGAGGAAGGTTCCCAAGAAGTTTGCACCTTATTAAATTGACTGTAAGGTAACGAACAGTGAACTGATCACATTCAAACCCAAGAAACCAAAGCACTTCCCGTTCGCACTTCTCTTGGCACACCACCAACTTCACTAAGCATAAGGTGTGTCAGGTGCATCACAACGTTATAGTCATATGAGAAACCTGTACGCAAACGCCTCTGTCCATAGACCCGTATCGTACCTATTAAGAACACAGAATACCATTTCAGATTAGACAAGACGCGGATGCAACACTGGCGTACCTTGGTCCCTCTCGCGCCATATGTCACCCTCACTACATGTCTCCCCGCTACCCATACACCGTCACAAATGCCGTGGTTCCCATTTTAGGATCGAACTTGTTGCAAATTGACTATTGTTACTGTCTTCAAGTCGTCACGTAGTTAAGATAGATGTGTGTCACCTGTTGGCGACGACATGACAGATGAGGGATATCGGAATCCCTGGCTGTAACGGGAGTATGGGACACCAAAATCTCGAATAACCACATCGGCGAGAGCTCGGGTCCTGAAATGAGCTTTGTGAGCCAGTATCGGAATTATCGACCGCGACTCGAATTGAGGGCGCTGCATGTAATGTAAGTGATTTTCATGCAGGACAATGCATACCCGAAGATATCGATTCTACATCATATCTCGTACAAATCTTTGCTTTCGTCACCGGCATACTCTTGCGAAATTCCGTGTGGATGAGTGAGATCTTCTGAACTCCGACATTGATGACCAACCCAAAATATACGCCACACCACTGTGTAGCCAATCGATAATCAAGCAATTATCCAGTCTCCAGGCTCGCCACTTCCTGAACCCGTGTAGTATATCTGATTACAAATAAACGTTCGCAATTATCGAATGCAAGCTCGCATATGTCTTGCAGAACTCATGTGGGAGTGGGAGTAACAGGAGATGCCATCACAGCGTCCTACGTTCTTATGCGGTACAAACAAAAGCTTCACCGACTAGAAATATCGAGTGTAGCGACGTCCCTGTCTAGGGAAGCAACCCGATGTAAACATCGGTGTGACCTGTGGTTCTGATAACAAGTTGAGAAAGCATTTGATAGAGCGTACATGCACAAAAGGTGCGTCAAACGGACTGAAGCTGCCGTTCAGTAGAACGGGTTAATGTAACCAAGTGTAGCCAAGGTCCTAAGCGGTCCTGAGCAGATCCGAACGCCAACTGACTCACTGAACGATGACGTCCATCCTTTCTCTCGCAGGCTCCTTCCAGGGCAGGGCATAGAATAAGGGCTGGGACCCTCGACACCAAGTGAGAGGTTTGGAAGGATACTAGATTCCAAAGGAGCTATCGGTGTTTCATCCAGTATACTGGGAACAGGAAGTCGATCACAAAGCAAGACAATGATGACTCACATCAAATTACTTGGCCAGCTCTGATCCCATCTGCCGCCGGGCCCGCTACCACATGATTGACTCGAATAAATTGTGCCAAATCGATATCCTCCTTTATCCGTGGTCCAGACCTTCACGGTTCCATACATCCGTCGGCGGGGCCAGCGAGAACGCTTTGTCTGCTAGAAGACCAGATGTTAACAGTTAGACACGATAAATCATCGCCAGCTTCGACACAAATGGGGCTTTCAGTCAATATGAGTGAAAGGAGGAACTCTTATGCTACCTTTACGACACGAATGGTTGATCAATCGATCATACACAGCACTGGCAAAGATGGAGGCAGTGTTTGTTGGCATTCTGTGGCAATAGGTAAAGATCCATTTCGGACTCCGCCCTTGCTTCGTGCAACCCGGTGCTTGCCCCGATCAATTCATGTCAACTTCGAAGTTTCTCTACAGTGTTTGTTTCCCGTTCGACTAGCCTCTTTTATGAAGTTACCACTCGTTGCCTGGATGCCAAGACTCGATGGTCCTTCTCCAGGCACTTCGACCAGGCAATATGAAGGAAGTTCATGATGATCAAGCCAACTATCAGTGCATCACTGGTTTGATCATTACAAAAGTTCAATTGAATACTCCATGTTACGACCTCCATACCTATGATACTCCCATTCCAGGATCATTGTGATTCCATTTCGGACTCATACTCACAGCTGTGCAAGTCATGTCCATCACGCGGCACTGCCAACATAACGAACTTCTTCTATCACAAACTCATCATCCTGCTCCTGCTCGTTACTTTTCTCGGCGTCCGCAAACATCATTACGCTTCCAACACTGCGCTCAGTGGATATGAAACCGAATGCTGTATCAGTGTTGCCTTCACGTCTCCCGTGAACACTGCATGCGCACAGCGCCCGCAGGTTTAGGATGAATCGAGAGACGAGCGTGAACACAGGCACGTATTCCAGTAGTGTGAACCACATGTTCACTGGAATGCCGACCATTGGCAGAAAATCGATGAGCGCTAGTGTCACGATGCTATTTACAATCATCCATCTTTAGCTTGGCGGTGTCAAGGAGGACATGGACATACGCAAAATAGTAGAGGATGCCTTCCCTCATGAGCAGGTCGACGTAATGGTTGAGTTTGAATCGTTTTTGCAGTCTGTATGCTTGAAGTGACTCCTGAATAAATCGAACGATGATGAACAGACACATCAGTGTGCCGAGGGTGAGCTGTACACCGTCTATAATTTCAGGGAAGATGGCGGAAAAGGTTTGTGGAAGACAAAATGAGAAATTGGCTACTTGAATGTCCATCCCTGTATAATTTGCAGGTCATATTAAGACATACATGGTATGCACAATATGAGGCCCGTTCCACGTACCTCCAGAATTACTCCAAACGGTGAACATAATGGCAGCAACCAGGGATACCACGACCTCTATGGAATAGAATGGGAAGAGAGAGGCAAAAACGAACTTTGATCGATTGTACATTGTCTACACACGCAATATCATCACCACTGCGTTCAAAGTTATTTATCTTGCTAGATGTAGCCCGAAGCATGAAATCTTACATTCTGCGGCAGTAATAAAGATCCAAAAGGCCCATCGATAGATGATAACCAGTGCGTCACCTTAAAAGAAGTGTGGATTCAATGATATTAATATTGAGAGATTGATCAGTGAGCTCACAACTGTCCGAAAATAATCAATCTCTTGAAATGCCAGGGTGTCAACGAGCATAAAGTGGGGTGTGGATACATACACCTAAGGGTGAGTGAAGTCTGTAAGCACCTTTCTGGATCATAAGTGAAAGAAACTACTTTGGTAGCAGTAGGTAGAAAAGAAGTTCCGACTTAAACCACATCAGTGCACAGATGACTCGAGGTTTGAACATATGTACCAATAGTAATAGTTCTTGAAGCAAACAGTCAGATACCATCCACTCATCGCAAAGGGACAACATACATGGCACAACACAAGGCACAGTAACGGGCCTAAAGCGTATGGTGTGATTCGACACTAGTACATCTTTTCAGAGACAAAAGAAAACTCACAAGGACGAACAGCATAGAAATCCACGTCCAAGGCTTGTTCTGACACAGCTTTAGAACATTTGATCAGTCCTCCAAGGTGACCACTTGCCCAAATGTATTTAACCTTGGAAACGGACGATTAGTGTGTAACATCAACAGACTTCAAGCGGGAAACACACCTCATCTGGGAACGTCAGGACTAGCAACATTGAGATCCAGCGTGAATATGAAGAAACACCTAAATACATGGATTACTCACTGTAATCGTATCCAACAGCGGTGAAGATGACAACTGAGAAGACAACAAGATCAGGTACATAGTAGGTTGGCGAGTAAGCTTTCATACCAGTTGAGTAATCAATTTGCCGAATAGCGAAGATGATCTGTTCGGGGGAGTCCATGAAGCTGGTCCACAATGTATGTTAAGAAACCAGAAATTGGGAATGAGTGAGTACACTCAGGTGTGTCGCACCAGTAGCAGATATACGAAAGGCAATCAGTGATGCAGTGCTGACATGGGGCGTTAAATCGCCCACCAGGTTTTCTGGGCATGTCAAACCATCAGCATCGATTAAATGGAACGCCACACTGCACCACTGGAAAAGATAATATGCCCAATTTTAAAATAGTCTCGGGACTTCTGTCGTATAAGTAATATATGCGACCAAAACACAGGGGGCGAAAATTTGCCATCGGGAGTTAGAGCCGGGTTCTTCCCATTCGCTCGAGTGAATGACTTGACGGTAGGTACTTGACGGACCTACCAGCCAAGGATATATCCTCGACAATCGCCACCGTGGGTCGCAGTGATACCACGAATAAAACCAAGATAGAGCTGTAAGCGAGTCAATCTGGGACACCACAAGCGCAGAGAAGTGTAGTATTCGAGAAGCTGTACGCCGCACAGTGACCTGGAAGGTCATCTGAGGGGCTGGCAGCATAGAAGCAGACCAACTTGTATTGAACGTGTCGGTCGAAGTCTTGGCACTTGGTTGGCCCGTTTGGCGGTGGCGGGCTTGGCAATGGGTTAAGGAGCTCTTCCGTTCGTGGGATAAGCACTGAGACTGTCACCATCGCGAGTCAAACAACTGCCAAGCCATATCTGGAAGTCACGCCATGATCTGTAGAGTATCGCATGAAGCCAATTCAATGATCCAGCAGTGAGCACTATGTATCCCCTTGAGAATACACATCATTCTTGCATACTGCGTTTGAGGCTATGACACGATATCACGGTACGTGGTCGGTATTTTGGCTTAATATATGGGTCCGAGCAGGTTTGCTTCGAATGATGGTAAATAAGTTACCAAGAAGAAAGAAAGATAGTCGCAGGTAATAAATAAACGAAAAGTCTACGAACCACCTTCACTGAGGGACTCACGACTCCCGCCGTCTCTTGATATGACCCCGGCTTTCGCTAAGAAAAGCGCATTAGTCCAACACCACATGTCTTGCATGCAAAAGGACACGCACGCGAATGCCCTGTTCTTCCGCTTCCGGCTCTCCTTCTTCATGACATTCCGCATCACCTTGCGCTTCGCAGCCGCCACAGGATCGGTAGTCGCCTATTCGAATATCATTCCAAACAAGGTAAGATGTGGACATGACTGATATCGCGTACCTTGGTTACCCGCGCTACGCGCCTTTCCTGTTGAACACGCACGGCACCCTGTCGAATCCGATTGTACGCCTGCGCAAACGCTGTTGTGCCTACTTTTTCCTGAACGAGGTCTTGCAACTCAATTGCGGTCGTCTTAAGTTCATCTAATAGCCAGAAGATACACATGTTAGTGCAGATCGATAGAACAGGCGCATGCAACGTACCCATACCCGAATCACGAATCGTATCTTCCTCGGTGATGCGATAGACAGGCGTAAGGATGTGTGGCAAGAAGCGCACGAGTTGAGTTGCCTCCATATGTGATGACATCGCGCCAAAGAAACGCAAAGCTGATAACGGTGCAAGGGCCCAATTTGTCTGTCATGCATATACCAAAAGTACATGAACAGATGTTAGGCTGGTAAGTAAGAAGCAGTACGCACCGGTGCAGTCGATTTGTTTCGTCGCGCAATCTGAGCCGATCGTGCTTGATACGAAAGTTTAGAAAACAGCCAAGGAAGCACCTCTGCTCGCTTGCGGACCTCAACTTCCCCTTCCTCGTTCCCTTCTTCAGGACTTTCGTCATCACTTGCATCTATTTTCTTGTCTCCGACGGATAACCCCTGTGCGACGAACCACTTGCCAACGAAAAACAAATTCTTCACTGCCTGCAATGCTACAGTCGATTCGAGATTTGGACTCTTGAGCAACGCGCACGTCTTGTCCGCTACGTCCCTCATACTGTTATGCGTCAACACCTGCTCCGAGTCAGTGCTAGAACCGGCGCAAGTAGACTCCGCTAACGTGGGAGATGCCGCAAAGAGGACCCCGAGTAACCGGCATGCCGCATTCTGCACCCAAGTATGCGGAAACGCCAGCAGCTGAACGACTGCCATCCATCGCACCTTGCCAGGCTTCGTCGTAACCTCTGGGAACACCTGCAACACCTTGGCTAGCCCCTGCAACATCTGGTATGTCGCATGCCATTCCCTATCCAAGTCTTCCTCGTCCGCGTCCATCTCGCCATCCACGTCTTCTAACGCGTCTAATACACAGTTGCTCTCCGCGACGGCGCCAAGATCCTCCAACATTGTATCGAGATAGGGCGACGATGCACGCTGCAACGCATCCACGACAAAACCATACACCTGGAGCGCAACACTTTGCAATGGTCCATTCTCCCTCTGACTCGCCCACGTGTGCAAGTGTCCAATGATGCTTCGCTGAAGTAGCTCGGCCTGTTCCCCTTGCAGCCGTCGTACCAGCACCTGGATCACGCCTGCGGCAACCACACAGCAGGGCTTTTCCGGATCATTGGCCACGCATAACACCAGTGCCACGAACAGCATCTCGGCGTACTTGGCCATCAATCCCATGTCGAATTTGGTGACGAACGCGTGCAGTAGCTCGAGCACACTCAATCGCCCCGAGGCATGCTCATAGGACAGGTTCCGAGCAAAGAACGCGAGCGTCGTTTGCAGACGGCCCGCGCCCTGTGGGTAATCAAGCAAGAACTGGAGAAGGAGCGACCGTGCGGATTCACGTGTGTGCGCTGACTGCGATGTGACCAGAATGGATGATACCGTCGTCATGACATCGTACAACTCGGGCACAACCAGCTTGCGCGTGACGATTGCACGGAGTAGTGTGAATACGCTCGCCTGTCGACTCGGTTCTTCGAGGTCGGGTGCAAGGAGCTCGAGGAGGAACAATAGATCTTCTTCCTTGACATTTGATGTTGGACATTCACGCAAGATCGTCGCGAGCGATTTAAATGCCGTTTGTGCAACCTCTGATTCGGTACTCCCAGTGGAACGGACGATGGCAAGGATTTGACGAGACATTAGTGGCGCTGAAGAAGCAACAGCTTTTAAGGGACATTGAAGTATACAAGGTGCGGCCTTGAGGGCTGCGACTATGACAGCTTCCGATTCAGCATATAGCGTATTTCCAATCAAGTTCACAAATGGTTCCAGTCTTGCCAGGAGCTTTGCATCATGTAAGTCGAATCGCGACCGTCGATACGCTGTCGTGAACAAATCGAGTCCAAACACGATAAAACTAAACGCAAACATCAGCCGTTGTCGTTAGCGGGTAAATATGCACACCAACGTACCGGTAAGAATTGTGCGCATAGTGGTCATTGTCAGCCACGATCTTTCGCTTCATCTGCACAACATAGTCGTCCTTGCGCCCCTTGCCCTTAGTCGGCATCATCGTCTTCCTCTCCGCCTCTTGCAAAAACTTGGCGTTCTGGCTGATGAGTGTATGACACAAGACCAACAGCTCTGGAGGGTTCAAGCGTGCATTCGCATTGAGGCCACCCGCGATTCGTCGAAGCACCTCATCGATGTGTTGCATTGGCTTGACCGAATTCGTCACCTCCATCACAGATCGGAGGGGCAGTAAAAGTGCGCTGATCCGATTCGGCGACACGTGGCGCGCAGAGAGGGCAAAACAATCCAATCCTCGCGACGCAATTCCCTTGACTTCGCGCATCTTGGTCTTGAAATCATCGTGCTGGACGTCCTTGCCTGATTCACCAAACACGACTTCAGCAGCGATGTGTGCGATATCGTCGATACACTCGTCCAGATCGTCGAATGCGGCATCGGTGCGGTCGGTCGAAGTAACATAAGTCAATAATGCGTGGGTGGTAAAGGCAAGTACGTGGAGCTGCGGACCACGCAAGAGCGCCGCTCGGAGCTCGCGGAGGACCAGCGGGAGATACACCGGACCCAATACAACAACGATCCGACACATGGTTTCACGAACGAGGTCGCGCGTCTCTTGAGACCGACTGCGCAGCGCGTGGCTCAAAACAGTCAATAGCTTTCCGGCTTGTGCTTCTTTTGTGCTGATAGGGAGGTGAACGGCAATATTGGCGATCCCAAGGGCAACAGGAACACGAAGGCTGTCCTCGTTCTCATCTCGATTTTCCAAATAGCTAAGCAATGTTGGAAGAAGACGCAAGTTCACTGCGTCAGATATTTTCTTGACGCCTGAGGAGGGGACGACGGGTAGGGGATGGGTCTCTGTTGTAGTCTCGCCTTCGAGCGTATCGTCATTAATGATGTCACATACGCCAGTTTCCTGGATTGCTTCCCCCATCGAGAAATGAAAGTTTTCGAGGATGGCGACCAGGGCACGCACGTACACGCGGACGGCCCCGTCTTTATCCTTGGAATTCCAAACATATTTTTGGACCAGATTGTGATATGCAGACCATGGGAGTTGTTTTGCGATACGGCCCAGCGTACTGACTGCCTCAGCCACCAACAAATGGTCAAGCGATGTCGTCGAAACAATGTAATGCTCCACGAGTGGAACAAAGATCTCCACTAAGTTTCTGCCACTCAAGTATCCCTCCGCACACTGTTCGCCAAGTCGTCGAAGCGCCCTCGTCCGTCGGTGGACTTGGATGTGGTGAATATTGGTGAAGAAACTTGCTTCATCGTCGCCGCCTGCGAGTAAAGGCCGCATCTCTTGGAGCGATCCTATGCAGTCACAAGCCAGTACAGCTTTGGCAATGACGCCGAGGGCCTCAGCACGGACGAGTTCTGACTTGGATCTTAACGCATGTTTGAGAGTGGGGAGGACGGTACGCATAAAGATAGGTTCTGCTTCCGCTACGAGCGGGCCGTTGGACGCGACGATGTCGACAAAGCGGCGAAGAGTGAATGCAGCGCTGTTGCGAATCGCGAGTTCCTCCGGGTCTTGAAGGAAGGACAATGCATTGTATAATATCGGAAGCCAGTTGCGAACAGACAGTGTGAGGTAGTATTCCTCGTTGAGCGTCGTGAACGCCTTCAGTCGACGGTCAAAATCGGGTTCATTCACCCGCTTCGTGGAACATGCATTGAGGGAGTTCAACAACGACGCAAGATTTTGAAGGTTTGGGTGAATGATGGCTAGTTGGTTGAACGTCGAGGAAAGGGCGATTCGACTGCTGTTAGAGCGCAGCGCGAGGAAGAGGTGTGAGAGCAACTCGTAGACTCTTGCAAACGTCTGTGATGCGGGGTCCAACAACTCGGGAACGAGCGCAAACAAATTGTTCAAGATCATCAGCAAGTTAATCTTGATCTTTTCCGGAACGACTTTCCCTGGTTTACGCAATAGCGGCGAAAGCAGGCCTACGAGAGCAGATGCCTGAATAGGATCAGTGATATGGTGCGCCACTTGCGACAACACGCTGATCTGCCGTTGAGCAATTGGAGTGGACAAATGTTGGTCACTTTTGGTCCGCTCAACGAGCGTCGTCAGATTCTTGAGGAGAATTGAGAGATGCGGCTTCACAATGCTTTCTGCGATCGCATCATCCTCAGAGGAGAATACAAGTAAACGGTCGACGATATCGAAGACGTGTGTCAAAACAGCGGGCTTGACATTCGTAACCACCAAGCAATCCAATACCTTGGGCAGGATGCGATCGTCATAATCCACCAAAAAACGCACATACTCTGGTCGGGACGCCCACAGATAAAACACGTCAAACAAGGCTGACGGTGCTTGAGAATTCTCTTGATCGAAGAGAGCGAGTCGGGGGGAGAAGATAACGTCAAAAGATGCGCGCAGATATGGTGCGTAGTCGAAAGAAACGGGATTACGGAAAAAATCTGCAAGTCGTCGGATCCCAAGTTGTCGAATGGTGCGTGTCGTCCTGGTCGTCGGGCCATCACCAACGTTAGCATCGGCTTCGACGTTCATATCGTCTTGAACCTCCTCCTCGCCTCCAGCCTCACTAATAACATTCTTACCCGCCAACCCAGCTTGCGCAGACCCTCCTATTCGGGCTTGTGCCGCTCCAGTGACGCCAAGGACGGTTCCAAGAAGGGCAGGCCAGTGCATCAGCATTTTCGGTCCGAGGTGCCTCAGCACTTCCCCCAAAAGGTTCAAAAACCCAACCTGTTGCTTGGAAGATACGTTGGGGGGCACCTCAGGCAAGGCAAATATCCCGTCGTCCCACGCCCGACTACTCGATCCCATAGGCTTTAACATCAAGTCTATGAGCAGCCCGAGTTCTGCTTCCGAGCATATAGCCAGTGCGCTGAGCACTGCGGTTCTTCGATCTCCTCCCCTCGTGCGTCCCTTCTTCTCGAGTATCATGCCGAACAACAGACGAATCATGGCGTCCACAAATATGGGTCGATCTATGGGGTCCAGGGAGAGCAAGTTGAGATGTGCGAACTCGTCCCGCCACAACGTATCATCCAAGAAATGTCGAAGAGTCTCCTCGTGCCTCACAAGACTGGGTGTCTTGTATGTAAGTACACACCCAAGCGCCAGGGTTTGCAATGTGCGGTCGGGGTGCGATAGAAGGGTGTGGTAGAAGGCGAGAAGGGTTTCAGTAGAGTGGAGCGACTTCGGGTTGGTGAACTTGCTGAATAGCGTAAGCCATGCGTTCAGTTTGTAGTGTGGAATGCTCGACACCGTGTCGTTCACCGCCATCGACAGGAAGAAAGGAACAAGTTCTCGATTATGCTTCTCAGCAAGCGATGTACATTGCGCAAGAGTTGAGAGCAACTGCGTCTCGAACGAAACAGGATCGAATCGGTCGAAAGGCTTCTGATCCTATCCGGATAAAAGTTAAGCATAAAACTTTTATCCCTCAACGGAAAACTCTGCACTTACGAGGATAATAGCTTTCTTATCATGCTCATGATCCAACCAACTCGCAATTACGCTCCTCATTTTGTGTGCGGTGCCATCCCTCCATGTCCGTTCCTCTTCCTGAGGGTCGTCATTGACATCCTGCTCATAATTCGTGTCCAACCACTCGGGAAGTCCGCGATCTACTATGCAGGCAATGGCCTGCAATTCGCCAAAGAGACATGTCCAAACGGCATCGTTGAATCGTTGGGCCAGGGATGAAATTGCCTCGGCAGCTGGAGACCATAACGGTCGTAGGTTAACCTTCAGTTGAGCTACATAAAATATTTAGTTGTGTTCGGGCAAAGACAAAACACCTACAGATCAACCATCTGACACAAAGGTCAGTGGCTAGCGGCTCGTCGTCCTTAACCACCTGTCCAATGCGACCGATCCGCAACACCCTTTCGCGCACACCCTGAATATCCAATGGAACCTCCTCCCCTTGCAAGCATCGTTTTAGAATATCATACCCTCCGGAAGACAATTTCACCAGCTTTGAGGAAAGAATTTGGAGAGCACCAAGACGCAACGACCGCGAATGCGAGACTATACATGTCCGTAAGTGTGGGTATAGTTCCGAGAATGACAACGCGCTCGACATCGGAGGGCTAGAAGAAATCGCCGTTGGCACGCCTTCCTCGCAGCGGAAGCGCGGGACTCACCTCGATCGGACAAGAGCCGCTAAACCATTCAAGACACACTGAGACCATGACCACCGCTGCACGACCGTCCTAGTCCACCTCACTAAATCGACTTGTTGTCTCCACGAATCATCCTTGGACGCCGCAAGGGCATGCATGCATGCCCACAAAACCCAAACCGCGTTCGCATGGGATGATTTCCATGATTCCTCTGGTGCGGGTTCATCTAGCAAGCGTTGGATGATTTCTACCAGTAATTCCGGTTTCTTCTCAATGTACACCGAAAGTGACAGCAGATTGCGCAATTCATCGACGCTGTCTGAGCTGAGTTCCCAGCGAGACAGGCGCTCAGAGAGAGAACCATCGATGGTACGTTTCCACACGATATCCACATCGCCAAGTTTTCCAGAGAGTTCGAGGCTTGCAAACAAGCGCAATGCCTGCTTTCGCTCTATGGTAAGGAGGTCTCCGGTAGACCTGAGCAAGGCGGGTAGGGCAACGAGTTTCCATCCTCCCCATGACAACTCGGCAAGGGAGCCAAGCAGCGAAGTCCCGAACTTGGGTACTTTCAGAGCCTCGTTGATAAACACACGACCGACACTCGTAGACACGGACATATCTCCCGCTGTGAGCACTGCGACTGAGAAACTGAGGAGAGAGGTCTCGACTTGAGGACATATTTGGATATTTGGCAGTGCGGAGGCTAGGCATGACAAGTCCCGCGCTTTGAGGTAATGGTCGACCTTTTGGAGAGGTGCAAAAAGGAGATCGAGGAACTCACCAGAAATTCGAGATCCTTGACGAACACTGCAAATGATGCTCATCAGCTGCAATACGCGACGGAGGCGTTCCACCTCCTCGTTGTTTGATGGTGATTGACCGACGATCCCCGAAAAGCGACGGATGAGTATGTCAGCAACTGAGGAAAATTCTTCGGCACTCTTGCAATGGTGGATGATAGAAGTGAATGTGCGACGTAGAAGAGTATAGAGTAAACCAGAATTTTCGCAGCTCAGATAGCAGTCCACAATCGGTGCGATTATCGAGGAGGAAGTTGTGTGGAGGGTGGAGGAGACAGACTGAGTAGCACAGAAGAGCAATCAGCACAGCGGAGGTAAGCAAGTAAGTTATATCAACCTTGCAAGCGTAGACAAGCATCCAGGCACTGGCGGTTTCGACGCCATCGATATTATTGGCCATAAGCAAAACCGCTTTCTCTCGTGCAGAGGTCTTCAAGCGGCGCAGTACGGACGCCCAGACTTCGGCAGCCGCGCGCTGGACTTCGGAGCTACAACTCGGTAGGACAGCGTGGAAGGCAGACCAGGTTTGCTGTAAGAGATCCAAGTGTATTGACGGCACAAGGAGATATCTAAAAAGTCCTGATAATGTAGCTAGTAATGCAGTCAATGCAGGCGTTGCAATCGGGCGAGGAAGAAAATGGAGGAGCTTTGCTAATAGGTTAGCATAGACAGGTGATAGCGTAGTGCGAAGGTCATGCGCAAGTTTTTGAAGGAGACTACAAATTCAAATGAGCGAAAGAGGTATAAGTAGTAAACAATGGGAAACGTACTCGAGAAGGGCCCGTAGTGCTTCGTCATCAGCAACATCTACCGCAGACATCCAGAATTCAACAATATCTCTCCAGTTGTGCAAAAGGAGAGGCATAGATAGAGAAAGGGAATCAGCCTTGTTTGCAAACTGGACGAACGAAGGAGAGAGATTCAGTTGTCGCCATTGCTGCAGAGACGCGTAAAAGAGTGACTCGTTGTCCTGGGGCTTGTTTGAGCGCGTTATAAACTGAGAACGGAATCGGGTACCGCCAAATCATGATCAAACTTTGTGAGGTCGAGTGCAGATGGTAGGTGGACGTCTTTCAATGATTCAGCGTACGATTGATACTATAAACGTAGTCTTGAGTGTTGTAATAGATGAAACCGACGGTTGGACTGACTTTGAATCGTTTCACCCGATGCGTGGCTTCGTCAGGGTCCAACACGCCAGGAAGTTCCATGTCATGAGCTGGGATGGTCTGAATCGAAAGCTCGCCTACTAACTCGTGGGGGATGGTGTCGAACTTCAGGTTGGTACCATAACTTTTTTGTCTGCTGACTAAGCATGCATATATGGTAATGAGTCAGTTCTCCGGAGAACTTTGAACAAGTACCTACTTATTAATTATTCCAAGCAGCTCGTCAGAGTCATTACCTTCGACATCTAAAAAGAAGGTGCGTTAAGCAGCAGCAACTTAGGTGAAATCATCAAAGATGGACAAACGGGTTGAATTACCGTATCTGTGTTCTGAAGCTCGAGTTTCAGCCCCTGACTCTGTCCCTGCATCAAGATGGGACTTCCGGCGAACGAAGAAACCCCCAAACACTTCAGCTGAGGCATCGAATTGTCGGGATAAATTCACACCGTGCGCACTTTCTTGCTTCCTCCTCCAAAGAAGTCGCCGACGGGAATAAGGCAGCTGGTTTTTGAGCGTGAAGGACCATTCTTCACTTGCCAACATTATCCATTGGTTTTACTTCGCAGATATATTGTTCATGCATTTATCGGCAGGGGAGGTTGTCCAAATTCCGGGCGAGACCTGACGTGTAACCAATCTTGTGTGAAGAGGAATGAAAGGTACAGATCTCTAGTTCGATTACTCATTTTTCAGCCGGACCGGGAGATGTTTTTTGAGTCCTGCACATCTTTTCTTCCGATGTTCTTGTTGATAGCTCCCATAAAAGACGATCACGGTATGCCCCAGGTTCCCACTAGATGTGAAAACCGATAGCTATATCAAGAAGAGTGCGGCGAACATCGGAACAAACTGGTTTCGCGGTGGGCGCATCACGACATTGCACAAGATTGATATACACGGTAAGTAATACTTGAACGACACATCCTGGGAATCAGGGTCAAACCCATCATGCAATAGTACCAGGCCCGTAAATGTCCCTATCTTTAACCGCGATCTTCCTCTGACTCCATATCCTCCCTACCTTCGGTATGTGCAATCGAGTTCCCGACATTACCATGGTCTGCAAATACGAGACCAAATGCAGTATCAATGCTACTTCCGCATCTCCTCTCGACATCGCGTGCATAAAGTGCCCGCAGGCTCAGAGTGAACAGGGGGACAAGCGTAAAACCGGTACATATTCTGGCACTACTCACCATGGGTCCACTGAAACTTTGAATAACAGCAAAAGGTTGATTAACCCCAATATCACGATGCTAGTTATAATAACTTGGTATTAGTACATTGCCACAAATGACAAAGCAGAGAGAATGATGAGACTAGACGTACACGATAAAGTAAGAGATGCCTTGGCCAGTAAGGAGGTTCATGTAACTGCTCAGTCGGAATCACTTCGTTGCTGCATACATTTGGAGTGACTCCTTGAATGGCAACAAACTTCACGACAAAACATATCGAGCCTAAGTGATAACTTCCGTCGACCCTGGTACAACATCTTGGAGACGGAAAGAATACTTGCAAGGAGGAATAGTGTGGATACTCGTGTCCACGGCTTGTTCTTGAGCTAAATTAGCAATGAGAATGTCCATACGAAACAATAGCCGTTTACCCAAACGTAGTCTATCTGCGACAATCACCGATGACACTCGGTGAGTAAGAGTTGGATACATGAAGCGATGGACGCAATGCGTACCTCATCGGGGAATGTGAGGACTAACAGTGTTGGGATCCATCAACATAAGAAAGTATGGAGAGACACGAATACCATACTGTAATCATATCCGACCGCAGTAAGGGCAATAACTGCGAAAACAATAGAATCAGTACGTGGAGGTGAAGCGGGGCAGGGCCATACGAGTCACGTCGTCACTGCGCTGAATGGCTGCGATCTGCTGTAGAGCAGAGATCACGAAGGGAGTGTGTTGGAGTCGACATAGTCTACCATTGGACCTTGGATAGCTGCACGGCAATTAGCATTGCCTGTAATTGTCCTTCACACGATTGAAACGTGTGCATCTGCTGTCAGCACAGCCACCCGTACTACCTGCTACCTACCCAAGTCTTTTGGGCACACCTTCTCAGAGTACTCCGATGGGTTCGCACTATCAAAATTCGATGTGGTCAGCACATACTTCTATTGAGTGAAGCTTTACGTAAGAATGTTTAAAACTCTTTTGCTCAGCGCTCAACGTCAACTTCCAAATGCGGTAACTACGACGTTAGGGTTTGCAACCGCCCCACCAGGCCTTGTGATTTCACTGGTAACGCCTTCCCTGGTGTACCTGAGGCTCCAACCTGCTATTGAACCCCAGAGCCGATTGCCTGTGCGTGTTTTGGCCCTATCAACTAGTCACAACGTAACGTGCGATGATGGTGCTTATCATCGTTCACGGCGAGGCAACCCAATGCCTTCAACGTGATACATTTTCCAAGTTTTGTCAGCCTGACGACCAGATCTCATCCCATCGTCTCGAGTTCTTGACCCACCTGTTGCTTTGAACCGTGCTTGTCCTCATGCTGGGGATGTCAGAGCGTTTCAGAGCAAGCTCGTGGGTGGTCCAGGGAACCACGCCTGTCTGTGTCCGGGGTCATCTTTGGGCAGGTGAGAATTCGTCTGCGAGGAGGCTGGTTTCACTTGGCGTTACTCGTCAAGTCCAGCCCAACCACGGGCGCGCGCGGCAGGGTCGAGCGATAATGGAGGGGACACACGTGATAATTGAAAGATGACTCGCGATCGTCTCCGTATCAGGACTAGAGAAGAGATGGATACTGCCAAGCGTCTGGTCGTACGTGTCCGATCTTTTCACGGATGCTCTTTGATAAAGCTGCATTTGTCTAGGGTGATGTGCCTGTTGCATTACATCGGCTATGGCCCACCGGTTTCCCTTACGCTTTCAGGACGTGTTGCCTGAGCCACGGCTTCCTCTTCCGTCCTTCAAGGATCTGGACAAGGATCCAAATATACGAACAGAACAGATTACTCATGACCGAGCGGATGGTGGCCACGAGGCTCGCCTGGGAGTAAAGACCACTGTTCAGGAGGAGTTCTGGTCATTTGCGGTACGCCAGATCCCGAGTACTGGTCACTATTTAGTTTCCAGGGACTTTTTTTTTACCTTTGGCTTGTCCTGAACTTAGCCATATTTTTGGCACTCATATTCAGCAACTTTTGGAGTCCGTATACTTTGAATGGAATGCAGGACAGGTTAATGATGCTTCCGGAGCCTCCGCAACTATGCTTCTTCCCCTGCGCGCCCTTGTGCCCGTTGGGACAGGCTAGGACTGGGGTGACCTCCCTGGAGTGCGAGCAGGGCAGCCTGGATGGCGGGCAGGACAAGGGACCGACTACCACAACCGACGACTACCTACGCTAACGGCCAGACTCCGGCCACCATGCTGGGACCCCTGCCACCGCCAGCCTCTCGCCTGTCTCCCCCTCACTGCCACACCGCTGACGATGACGGCGAGGCGAGGGTGCCCAATGACACCCACCACCGCGACGCGATAACGACAACAGTCTCAGAGGGGACGAAGGAGACGAAGGAGACGACGAGGGTACCCACACCACTCACCGATGACGATGACGGCGAGGGTGAGGGTATGCAACGGCACACCATCACCACAACGCTGGCAATGACACGGCGTGCATGGGTACCAATGACGAAGGCGCTCAGATAATAGTTTACTGGTCTATTTTTTTATTATTGTAGTTACATGGAATAATTACACTGTTAAGCTGCAGCTTGAGCCCAAGCTCAGGCTTTGAAGCCAGGCCAAGCTGTCTTTCCAGGCTTTAAGGGCTTAGGGCCTGGCGGTTTTGCGAAGCCTCCAGCCCCTAAAGCCAAGCCCAAGCTGGTTGTGCTATTGTGAATTTGTGAGCACCACAGTGTTGATGTACTAAAACGACTTTCTGGCGCGACCTAAATCAGATCCAATGTAACATACAATGAGATGTCTAGCCAGATCGAAGTTGTCCTTGAAGGACAAATGACGTGCCAAGTGGCCGTGGGAATACGAACTACAGTGACGCGTCCATACTTACGACCATGGCAGACGATACGATCCTGCCCATCCCCAATCTCAACCTCCCCCAGCGTGTGTTCATTTTACTTTCACCCTCACTCCAGCACCTTCACGACAACGCCAAGGGCAAGCTTTTAGATGGCATCAAAGCGGATAGTACGTCCTTTTATTTATCTACACGAGTCTTTGTACATAATTCTGTCTAGAGATGGCCCCATATTATCGACTCGTCACGTCCTCAGGTGCACTTGTATCAGACCCCGCCCTTCTCGAGGAGATGGAGAAAGCAAATGATGAGGAGCTCAAAAAGTTGGACGAAAGGCTCACCGAAGCTGAGAAGACGGAAGGCGAGTCTGAAATATCGGATGCACTCAAGGCGCGTGCGAACCACCTCACACGGATAGGCGACAAGGTATATCCATGATTCCCTTGTCGAGCAGCTCGTTTACTTGTTCGCAGGAGCGCGCGATCGCAGCGCAGGAGCTGGCACTAGGGAAAACGCCGGGACTCGGCTCGCGGATTGATATATCCCTCACTCTCATTCGCATCGGCCTCTTCTTTGGCGACAACGCACTCATCACCCAGAACCTTGAAAAGGCTGAAAAGTAGGTCTACTCTTCTCCGTGTGCCCCTTGATAACATTGTTCAGGTTCATCGAAGAGGGCGGTGACTGGGATAGACGAAATCGCCTCAAGGTTTACCGCGGGCTACATGCCATCTCCATTCGTCAGTTCAAGACCGGTGGCGAGCTCCTGCTTGATGCGCTGTCAACGTTCACGGCTACAGAATTAATATCCTATACCGATTTTGTTGCCCTTACGATCATAGTCAACACGTTGACTCTCAAGCGACCAGATCTGAAGAAAAAGGTTTCCTTCTTTCATTTCGCTAATGTGCTGTGACCTACAACGCTGATGATCGATTGCTTCAGCTCGTTTCTGCCCCCGATGTGATCTCGGTCTTGCCTGAATTGCCTGTGCTCGGTGACCTCGTGAACAATCTATATGACTGCCATTATGCCAAGCTTTTTGTCGCGCTAGGTACGCGTTTTCTGCACCCACATAGCTTGGTGTGATGTAATTTTGATTGATGCGTTTACTATACCCGGACGCGATTACGCCTACAGCTACCCTCGAACAAACCTACCTCTTACCTTCGCGGTTACTCTCACCTCACACGCGTTACTACATTCGAGAGATGCGAATCCTTGCGTACAGCCAATTGTTGGAGTCGTATCGTAGCGTCACACTGGAAAGCCTCAGTGGGGCATTCGGAGTTAGCGTTGATTTTATTGACAGGTAAGCTGGCGTCTTCTTGCGATGTTTACGTTGATTCAGTGAGGTTGTTCAGCGAGCTGTCGCGGTTCATCGCCAACGGACGACTACACTGCACGATCGACAAGGTACATGGGATCGTGGAGACGACACGACCATCGCTCAAGAACGCGCAGTATGAGAAGGTGGTGAAGCAGGGTGATGTTCTGCTCAATTCAATACAACGGTTGAGTAAAGTACTGTATTAGTTTCTTCTCATCTCCTTACAAATGGGTGGGAATTCGATTCAATATTGATGCTGACATGAACACTTGTGGGTTAATACCATGGGACTACTAGCCAGCTTCAACTTCACTAGTATCCATTATCGACCGGTCACCACACTTATTCCTTTGTCGGCCATCGTTGTAGGGCTTGGCTGGACATTGTTATTCGGAGACAAGCGTCGGAGAATGACACAGACAAATTCAAGGACGACCCATCGGCATCCTGTCTATTGGTTCGACGATGGCTCCGTCATCGTGCGAGTATCCGACGACCAGACCAGCGTCACGCTATTCAGGATCCACGAATGCCTGTTGCGCCGACATTCGAAGTGCGTTTTGGAGCGACTCACGGAAGGCGAGTGGGATGTGTCGACAATCACAATCCCACCTAAGCTCGGTGTCCGTGTTGCGGATTTCACTGCGCTGCTAGCTTTTCTCTATCACGACATGTGAGCACCTCTTTAGTACGCACAACGGTTGACGATTAACGATGACCGGATGACTTTGTCACACACACAGTCCGTTATCGGTGGGGACATCATTTGCACACGTCGCGGCACTGCTGCGCGTGTCCTCGCCAGCGCAGCTGGATATCCCATCTGTGCACGCGCTCACGCGCGCGCGTTTTCAGGGCATGTTTCCAGGCGGGCCACTACCCTTTGTACATCCTCCTCACCTGGAGGAGGCATTGTACCTTGCGCTGCGGTTCGAGATCGAATCCGTGCGTTGTCGTGCCCCTTGGATGTGATATGTTCTGACAGGACGGAAATGGATGCAGATTCAAAAAGGGATTTATTATAGTCTGATGACAACGACAGATTTCGAGGCTAGCACGGGTGGTGCGAGGGAAGATGCAGGCTCTACAACGACGGCAACGATAGTGCTTTCTCCTGCAGACGTCGAGCGTTGTCGGAACCTTATGAGTAGGATTGTGGAGCATTTTACGCCCGTCTTATTTGAGCCAGTAAGTTCCGGTCTTTCGTTTGTCCGCTTCCCTTTGTTTTTCTTTTCCTTGAAGGTTCGTGTTTATGTTCGTTGTCTGGTGTCAGCGGCGCTTCACGCAGTGTCGACATCACACATTATTTTCGGATCTTTCTCGAGTCCATTTACCCAGTTTATTTTGTGTGGCAACCTGCACAGGGCATGCGTGATTCACGACACGCTCTTATTACCTTCTTGGCCCTTGCTCGACCGATTTGGAAAATTCGCTCACGCCGGGTTCATAATTGTAGCCTGTGACGCCACACATGGCGTGCACCAACCTATTGGCAGATAGATGGTTCCCACTGGTGACGCAGTCTGCAATTGCAGGAGACAGCGTGTACAAGCCCCTCGAAGCCCTAGAGCAGCTCAAGCGGATTGACTGGAAGGCAGAAGGGCTCTGTCCTGCTTGTGTCCGTGAGAAAAGGGAAGAATGGGCGCGTGAGCAGGAGGAGGTGTGGGACAAGATGGACGGGTGGTTGTGACTGGAATCGGGGTTGGAGTCGGGGTCGGAGTTGGAGAAGTGAGAACACGCACATTTGCTGGCGGCGCGGTTTTTCGTTCTCCCGGGTTTGTAGGTCATTTGTGGGCGCGGCCGGGCTGGGAGGAGTATATTCAAAGGTACCGGGTTTCTCTTTCTTGATACAAACTCCGTCATGATGGTGAACTGCTTAGAAGGTTAGATCTTCCGAGAAAAGCAGCTGGTAAGTTATTTATCGATTTGGATGGGCAGTGCTTTCACGAGGACACTCAAGTCTCGATGTCAACATGCATGTGTATCTTCAGAGTGCGTCAACCAAGTTGACAGGACACGAACATCTCATTAGCCATCTCCGACACTCGCTCTGATATCCAATCACCCAATGGCGGTCTATCAGGACACAGCTTCAAATATATGTGTGGGTGCCCCCAACACCCGCCGGCCATTGGCGTGGTGGGTGTGGCTCAAATGACCTGTCATTCGTCCACTCGAGCGTAATTCCCGCTTTAAGCATTCCTTTGATTGATATCGAGGGTGGCTTCCTGTTTGAAGTATTGAATGCCCTAGCGAGACTCGGATACCCTGAGTCCGCAGCTGCGATGCCCCCCCTCTGGCTCTTTCCAGGGCTTTCTCGAGGAGACGGTACGTTCGTTATGCAAAAATTTGCGTAGTTTGTGGTCGCCTTGAACAGGAATGGGCATAGGTGCCACGGCTCATGAATGCATTACGGTATTATCCAATTGGTAGGCGTCCTCTCATTTCATCATTCTGATTTTCCCACTTTCTATCAGACGATTCGATCTTTTCCAAACAGGTGAGATGGACCTACAGACACTAAATGACGGGTTCATATCTTCTTGTTTGTCCAGTGTGGGCTCACACTTTTACCCCACCCTATGGCCGTAACTGAGCCATGTTCACTAGCGTGATATCGTTGAGATGGGGGGTATAAATATGTAGATGTGGTGTATCCTGGTGCGTATTCCGTCAGATACTTGACCTGTGTTACCGCCTTCATATTATCAACCATCCCCCTTCCGTCATCTCAAGAGTCTTAGTGTATCGCACACATCAGGATGGACGTGCCTCCAGAAAAGCCCTCGCACGGTCGATTCCGCAATCGCCGGTACGGTGTGTACGACATAGCGTACGAAGATGCTGCTTCACCACCAATACCACTCATATATGCGCTGCGGGACGCGCTGTGCGCTATCTGCGAAAAGTTGCCACCTGTAAGGCGGCTGCTTACCGATACGCTCATTATCGCACCTGTGGCGTTCGTCACGTACTTAGTCACGGCCCTTTGGCGGGGCATGTACTCGGCGATCAACCTGTACTGGTTAAGCGTCTTGTTTGATAGGGTACGTCGACCTCTCGTTGTTCGTACGACTTGTCGTATTCATGTAGAGTAGCTTGAGGCTAGTTTGGTGCATGGTGTGGTCTCTCCCGAGGGGTTCAGGTCCCTTGCTATTTCCTGGATCCTTTGTGTGACGATCAATGTCCCTGTAGGCCACATACAGTGAGTGACACAGAAGAGATATATGGTAATTGTTGACCCCAGTTTAGTTCACGATCACTGGATGTGTTGAATGAACGGTTCAGAGCGTTCTTTATACCACAACTAATACGCGGTAGAGCGATCTATTTCTCGCCTTCGCACACTTCCTAACGGATCTCTCCAATCATAGCAAGTATGAGGTTTGACGTACTCTCTGTACAAGGTATGTTATTCGCATAGAACTCTTCGGAAAATTAATGCATCATTAGATATGCGGAATTTCCTTCCGATGCAGGGACGATTTGCGTCTGAGTTTCCCGGAGGCCGTTTTTTGATTGAGCTGGATCGCCTTGTCGAAAAAACGCTTGATCTGACTTGTCAGGTCTTCGTAATATTACATGTCATCTCCTGCAGACCAAGTCCAGAACGGGAGATTTTGTTGTGCCTCTGTATCGCACGCGGACTCCTTCTGTGGCTGGCACCACAAAACGGTATCAGCACTTCAAGTGTGTCTGATTGATATATATGCTGTGTACCGTCGCTAATTCATAGTTCGGGCAATCAGCATACGTCTATTGGCCGCATGATCGGCATTTCCAAAGAATGAAGACACTCTTTGGCCTTGCCTTTTCCACCCAATACAGAGCGGATCTTGTGCTAGATGGCCAAGCGAGCTCCATCGAAACCGGTACATGTGACGCTGCTTGTGAATTCTATCGTTACTGAATTGTACGCACAGAATACAACAAAGCTGCAGAACGGCTAAGAAATGTGGATACCTTGGAGCCTACTCCTTGGTGCATCGAACTTTCGCGAGATTGGTACTGGGACTTTTTGATGTGCATCACGTCGGAGAACATATTGGTCAGACCGCCACGTCCCTCTTACAATGTGTATTCCAAAACTCATAATTTTTAGGCCATTTACGTCCTGATATTCTCGGCCTACCTGTCTCCGTCGTCCATCTCGTCGATAGTACTTCTTCAGCAAGCCATCAAATCTGTCTCATCGAGCATCGTGCATTACGGGGAAGGATTTCCATCTATACCAGATGTCTGCTCGCATGCAGTGCGGCTCTATGCTGCTATTGATTACAAGGGCACGATACTCAATGGTACTGAGCCCTACCCGCGTCCGATTGACAGTGCCTGCGGCGCGGGCATGAAGATTTCATTTAGGTAACGTAACACTTCCAGCCTGTCTCAACGTATCATGGACCTCGTGACGTGACCAGGAACGTCTCTCTGCGCTACCCGAAGAGTGCCCAGGATGCGGTGCATTGCGTGTCCTTTGACGTCCTCCCGGGCAACCTCGTCCTCGTCGTCGGTGCCAACGGGAGTGGTAAGTCGACCATACTTAAGCTGCTCGCTGGGCTGTTTGAGCCGAGCGTAGGCGAGGTATGGGTGGATGATATGCCGCGCAGGCGGTATGACCGAGAAGGGTTCAGGAAGGCGGTGGCGTTCCAGGCGCAGGTGCCAGCTGTGTATCCAGGGTCTGTGCGGGAGAACATCACATGTGGCATCTCAACACATGACGAGCGGGATAAACTAGTTGCAGAAATCGAGCAAGACGAATGGCAAGCACGCGTTGAAGCAGCGGCTAGGACGGGCAGGTGTACAGAATGGATCGCACGGCTCGTGGATGGATATGAGTCACAGCTCAGCCCGTCGTTCGACATCGACAATATGTGGTTGGAAGGAATGTATGGGTTCCCATCCGAGGCACTCCAAGCGGAGCTTGCACGGCACCGGGGTCAACAGGTGTCACTCTCAGGTGCGTAGTTGTCCCATACGAAGCGTAGAAATAACAAACAAAGGACTTGCGCCGTTGTGTTAACAGGCGGTGAAAAGCAGCGTCTTGCGACGTAAGTTCTCCGAGTCACGCACGTGGCCCTATCTCTGATCCATGTGTATGGCAGCGCACGCACGTTCATGCGCCTGACTGACGCAACCCGTCTCCTCCTTGTGGACGAAGCAACGTCCGCCTTGGACGCCGTGGCCGAACGATCGGTCCTCTCCGCCGTTAGCCAAGCGCGGGTGGGTAAGACTGTAGTTCTCGTCGCTCACCGTTTTCATCACCTCGTGCATGCCGCTGATCGTATCCTGTATGTGGGCCTCTTCCTCATGTCTAATGTGCCAGTGTCCCTCACCCCGAGCGTAGATGCATGAAGGAGGGATCCGTCGTTGAATGTGGGACGCACGCTGAGCTCGTGCGGCTACGGGGGGAGTATGCCGCGTTGTATCACGCCCAGGTCGATCCGGCCGATGCACAGACCTGATGCGTGTGTACGACTTCCATCGCTAGTGGAATGTGGAAGATCTACGTGTCCAATGGAGACACCGAGACACCTTGTTTACTGTTTGCCTTTCCACTTCACGTGTCGAAGTCGGGCAGTCGGAGGAGCCTTGATGGTGATGCCGACTGTCGACAAGACAAGTTGCATATATATGGTGTCCCACCACAAGATATAAATATGCTTTTCAGTCCATTTATGTTGCAGGACCTCGGTGATGAATTCCATGTGATATCCCTTCGTGCTGGTCTAACCATCATCTCGTCCGTCACCGCTTGACGCTGGCACGCAACCAAACATCACGTCAATATCTACACGTCTGCTTTGAGAGTAAAGTTGTTACAGATCCAAGATGAATCACAGCGGAGTGTGATATAAATTCGACTGGATATCAATGAAAAACCAAGAACTTGAATAACAGCCGCTACATGGTCACCTGGTCACCTGGCGTGGATACACAAAAGTTGTCATGGTTTACATACCTTTGGGATCACCCCAAGAATTGAGCAGGACACAAGAACTAATGTACCTAACGGTATAGGAAAAGACGAAGATAGTGGATGAATACTTGAATCTTGACGTGTCGTACACGGAGAACCTGAATGACAGCCCGGGTAACTTGCTTTTGAGCTGTCGCTGGACTACAAGATCGAAGACGTGTATTGGACGGAGTTTGAAAGTTGGTCACTCTGCATGGCCGAGTACTCTCCTCGAGTTTCTACGGAATCTCCTGGATTGGATCGAACAGGCCAGCTTGGATATCGGCGCGCTGCTATAGGCTATCCCCGAAATATTAACACATGGATTTCATGGCATTCGACAGCGAGCTAAATTCGTATATGGTAGATCACCTCCTTGAAAGCGTGGTATAAGTCCGTCCACGGCAGCGCATAAAAACGAAAGAAACAAAGCAGAGCGTCAAGGGTCAACCAAGCACTGCATCATCAGAGCCGCCTCAAAAAGAAACGAGACGACGCACAAGCGACATGTCAATCCAAGACCTCAAACCGCCCTCGTTTCCCCTCGCGCACATCCCCCTCCTCATCCATCCCCCTCTTCTCACCCACGCCGACACCGACATCGAGGTCCACGCCTATACCCTCAAACGCGGTAAACCCCTCAGGCGTACCAATCCCTATCAGATTCTCATTGTCGACGAGGTCCTTGAGAATGGCCTGATACCGCTCGTCCGAGAGACCCATGCCAGCCAACGGATTGATCCGTCCGTCGTCATCGTAGCTTGGCATCGATGCCGACGAGGAAGCAGCAGCCCCCACCGCGAGCGCTTCGTTAAAGCTAGCGTCCGACAATGGCGGAACGCCAACAGCAGATCTCGGCACCTTGGACATTTGTTGGATCACTTTGAGGTGCATCAAGTGTTTCTGCGCAACCGTCGCACTCAGAAGTTGGTGATAATAGCATGATACAAACACACCTCGAGCATGTCTAGCAGGCCTTCCTTCGTAAATGGCTTTGGAAGAATATCGTTCATCCCAGATGAATAATACGTCATGATCTCGCTTGGTTTTGAGTTACTCGTCATCGAAATAATAGGCGTCATATGATCAAACTGCCTTATTAATGATGTGGCAGATATGCCGTCCATCTTTGGCATCACGATGTCCTACAAAGAGACGTCAGCATCGGCCACAGAGCACATCGCAACGCACCATCAGCACCAGATCATACTTTTCGATATTCATCTTGGTCACAGCAGCAACCCCATCCACGGCCACATCAATCGCGCACCCAAACACCTGCAAGAACTTGCTACTCAGTCGTCGACTCACGGCATCGTCGTCTACAAGTAACACGCGCGGCGGTACTGCCCACCCAGGGACGAATGTCGATCTGCGCACGCGCAGCTTCTTATGGCTCCCACCGGGGGGTGACGATGTTGAAGAGGAAGATGCCGAAGGCGATCCACTCGATGGATTCGTTGGCGTCGGTTGAACGACCTCCTCTGGCCCTGGACTCTCATCCTTGTCGTACCCCTCGTGCACTCCACCTACCGCATCCCCTCCGTCCACCGCCGATCCAGAACTGGGACCGTCTTCCCCGGGAAACGTCCAGTTCCCGTTTGTATCTTCGACGTTACTTCGAGGCAACAAATGTCCGAGTGTGAACACCTGCAATCCCTCGTGCGCATTCTGCGCAGGCGGGTCCCACATCTCAGGCGGGAGTAAAAACGGCTCATCCCCTGCCGATGTCCCAGGATTATGCATCTCGAAATGCATTTGTGATATCCTCGACAGGGCGTCTTGGCCAGAGTTGGTAGTCACGTCTGTCCCGCTCGACGACGATGATCTGGTAGTCATGCTTGAACGAAAGGACAGACCGCTCCCAGCGCGTCGAGACATCTCGTTCATCTGCACGAGACTTGCGCGCGCAATCGCGCTCGGATCGGGGTGCTCGCCTAGCCCCAAAACTCGCTGCGCCTCCTGCGCAGGCAAAAACTGTACGCGTGGATTCAAACTTCGCGAAGCTTGACTGGTGCCCTGGCTCGCTTGACTTTGGTTCTGCGTGTGTCCTAGGGCTTGCAACAGCGAGGACGAGGATGATGGCGCGGGTTGTGGAGCAGGCGAAGCTACTGACAAGGGTTGCAGAAATGGGCTTGGTTGGGGTTGCGAATTTGCAAGAAGCAGTGCTGCTGCGGGTGCAGGGTTCCCAGTTCCTGTCCCAAAAACGGACGGAGGAGGATGGGTACTGGGTGTCATACTATGAGTGATGCTCGGTGGGGCGGGTGAAGCAACGGGCGTTTTTGGTTTAGGCAGCGATGAAGGACCAGGGATCGTAAAAGGTGCCGCGGCCGGTGCGACTATGCCATCCTTGGTTTTCGCTGACAAACGTATGAGTATGTATATACAAACAGAAGCGCAAGTAGACCACGAATGGAAATTCGACACGATGAATCCGCATGATGGTGCATCGGCGAAGCGATGAGTGGAGCACCACGAGTAATATTACTTGATCGCGGGCGCGTCCCCGTGCCAGTAACGCAACGGCATGTGATGCCGAGTGTGTACCCGACAGCCACTAACGGGAACGCGCCTATCGGTGTCTAAAGGCTAGCCCATCCAAGCAGGAGAAAAGGGAAAGAAGAAACCTAATAGGCGACCGACTCACCCCCCTCCATCCCTAAAAAATACTGAATCAGACTCTGCATTAACGCATCTTGCTGCGCCATATTCTTTTGGAAATTGACCATCTCCCCGAGGACGTCGCGATAACTCCGTTCGAGACCACGCAGCCGGTCTTCCGAGGTCCCTACTTGGGCTCGGAGCGCTTCATTCTGTGCCTGCAGTGACGCGATCTGCTGCTGTACGGTAGAAACCGAGTTTTGTAGACTAGTTGACATCGTCTGAAGCGCGGACGATTGTGCATGGAGGGTGGCGGTCTGGGACTGGAGGGTATTCGTCTGGGCTTGGAGTGTGGTCGTCTGGCTCTGGAGGGCATTCGTATGTGACGCGAGCGTGCTTGTCTGAGCTTGCAATGATTCGACATCACTGGTCGGGGGCCCTGGAGACCCCGAGGAGAGAGCGCGGAGGGATGAGGAAGAAACACTGCTTGGGAGGGCTTTTCTGGCGGCGGGGACTTTGCGCTTGATGTTTTCAAGGGCATCACGTCTGTCGACATGGAAATCGGGGTGACGGAATGTCCAGGAATGTTCGCCAAACTGGGTGTCGTCCGTGTTCTTGACCTATAGAAGGGTTAGCTGTCGGGATAACCGGGCCGTCGTGGAGAGAGTTCCCATGGGAAGAGACCCTTCTGAGACCACCCCCCAAAAAGGAGGGCGGGGATCTCACCTCAGCGCAGAAAAGAAGTAGGTGTGTTCCCGATGCAGCCCCATTTTACACACGATCATAACAAGGTGACCAAAAACAGAGACGAAAACTCGCCAGGGGCGAGGCTGATCGCATTCGCGAATGATCGGCTCACCTTGTGAAAGTCATACTTATTCAATTGACGGACGAACGAGGCAAAGTTGGAGTGCTTGAAGAGACGAGGGAGGATCGATTTTGTAAATTCGTTCATGTCCTGTGAAAGCGAGGTGAGGCAGACGTACAGATGGTGTATCGTACACACCTTGACAACAAAGCAATCACCATTCGGACCCCACGAGACGATATGGGCAAAGGACTGATCCTCAAGCATCCTGGTGGAGGGATCGTGAGATGGACAAGGGTGCATCAGGAGAAGTAGACGCACTTGTACAGTTTCTTGACAAAATCACAAGTAGCAGGCATTGTATCTTCCACATCCTTGGGTTGTGCCTGTGGGAGCAGTGCAGGTGGGGGAGGCTGTTGTGGAGGGAGCTGCTCGCGCTTCATCTGTCTGGTCTCCGCGGGTCTCGGACCGGGTTGATTGTACGAGTGCATACTCTGGGAGTGGTGGGTGGGGAGGGCGTCATCGCGCGAGTGGGATGTGCGGTGCATCGAGGCGGGCCATGGAAGAGAGGAGGAGGGGGGCGGGGAAGCGTGTCGGTGGCTATAAGGGGACACCCGGGCGGAGGGCGAGTTGAGTGGTGGTAGGGTGTTCACGTTTGAGCGGGAGGCGTTGACGGGTGGTAGATGGAGTTGCGAGGGGGGCGGAAGGTGCGATGAATGGAAGAGCTGCTGGCGCACGGCAGAGTAGGGCGGGCCCTGCGATGGTGGATCCATGCTATCTCGCCAATCTGGCAGGGAATGTAGATGGGGCGGGGAGGGGCTGGGCTGGGCTGGGCTGGAACAGACGAGAGAGGGAGAGCGGGGAGATGCCACCGTCGTGTCTCGGCAAGGCAGCGAACGAGCTGGCGCTGGCTGGGTGGACTTGCGTCCGGGCACGAGTCGCAAGTCCATTTATTAATCTCGTCGCCCAAACCCAGCTCAGCCCAAACAGCCGTAAACTGTGATATCTCCCGTCCCAGCTCGGCATCGACGCGGCTGTCGGCCTTTGTCGAGGGCGGGGCAAAAGGAATGAAGCTCAAAGAGGGCACACAGCGCGTCGATGTCCCCACGATGCTGGCTGTGATCGACGTTCTCGAACGGAACCATTTCCCCGACGTCGCGGTCTGGACTCCCCAACGTTAACTGCCTTTTTTTTTCCCTCGCGCCAAACGACAAACCGGCGCCAGGAGAGATACACGTTATCGTGTTCTAGCCCATTTAACCGCCACCCGACCGCGGTCTAGATCCACCATAAAATTTTATGTACCGCTGTCGGTCCCGCTCTTTGCTCGTCCAGGTACACTTTAGGAGCAACGAATACCCGAACTTGACATGACACGACAGGCTGGCACGGTGTACAATGTGTCTCTGCGGGTACAGGGCAATCGGAGACCGTATCAATACCAAGTCGTAAACGGTAGTACTGGTCGTGCGCCGAAGTGGCAGGAACGTGTGGCGGTGTTAGTTCCGCGTGAACCCGAAGTCAAGCGGGTTTTATTTTCTTGTCGCACGTTGTTCACGCCTCTCTATTCTACTCCTGCAGCCATGGCCTCCCTCGCTCGGATACGTCCTTCCATCACACGTCGCATCGTACGTCCACTTCTTACTGTCTCTTTTTACCTCTCATGGTCTCTTTGTAGCCCGCGTTTGCACGGACCATCACCACGTCGGCGGACACCACAGTGCTGCAGGACACCATCACTGACCACTCCCAACCATTCACCGTAAAACTCCACCAAGATTCTTTCCGTACACACAAATGCGATCCACCTTCCTTCGAGGTCCAAGTCCAAAAGGACCAGTTACTCAAAATGTATAGGGAGATGCAAACCATGCGCCGCATGGAAATGGCTGCCGATACCCTTTACAAGGCAAAGCTCATTCGCGGTTTCTGTCATCTTGCCATCGGACAGGTAGCAACTCCTCATCTTCGTCTCGCCGCTGCTCACCGTATTCTAGGAAGCCGTGTCCGTCGGTCTTGAACATGGTATTCTCCCCGAAGACCGTGTCATCACTGCATACCGTTGTCACCCTTTTGCAGTCATGCGTGGTGGAACCATCAGAGGTGTTCTCGCAGAGCTCCTCGGTCGCCAGGACGGCATGTCCCATGGCAAAGGTGGCTCTATGCACATCTTCACCCCCTCTTTCTTTGGTGGTAACGGTATCGTCGGTGCTCAAGTCCCCATCGGTGCAGGTCTCGCCTTTGCACAAAAGTACCTTGGAAAAAAGACGGCAACGTTCGCACTCTACGGCGATGGTGCAAGCAACCAAGGTCAGGTATTCGAGGCATTCAACATGGTACGTGCCAGAACCTTAAATATGGTGTCAGACTGAGCATGTATCCCTGCATAGGCAAAGTTGTGGGACCTTCCTTGCGTCTTTGTGTGTGAGAATAACAAGTATGGTATGGGTACATCTGCCGAGCGTAGTTCTTCAAACACCGAGTACTTTACTCGCGGCGATAAGATCCCCGGTATCCAGGTCCGTCTGTCCTATAATCACTCCATGCCATGGCGTGACGCATATATAGGTCAACGGTATGGACATCATTGCATCAAAGCATGCCGTCGAATTTGCCCGTAACTGGGTGGTCGAAGGCAATGGCCCACTCTTGATGGAGTTCGTCACCTACCGTTACGGTGGTCATTCGTGCGTATCTCCGTCGCGTGTCAATATCTCACGTGATCATTTGTTCATAGAATGTCTGACCCGGGTACGACCTACCGCACGCGTGAGGAAGTTCAGCGGATGCGCAGTACTCAGGACCCAATTCGTGGATTGCAACGATACATTGAGGAATGGGGTCTCGCCACCGAACAAGAGCTCAAGGTACACTTTCCATCCTTTCATTCGATTGTGCACACCTTTGTAACAAATTGACGTTTTAGCAACTTGACAAGGAGGCCAAGGCAAAAGTTGACCAGGCCGTGGAAGAGGCCAAACAATCGCCGATACCGCATTCCAAGGATCTCTGGACGGACATATATTACAAAGGCACGGAGCCATCGTTCATGCGCGGTAGGGAACGGGAGGAGGTACGTATTATCCTTGAGACATCTCACTCCACTCTCTATTCATCCCACGCCAGGTCCACTATTATTAATTCTGGCATTGATCCGAGGGCTTTTTGTGGGAACGAGGCTATAGACATTGTCATTGAGACGCATGACCCCTCTACGTTAGATACAGGCGCTTTCGTGTGGTGTATGGTTTGACGAAGAACACACGATGGAATGCTCCTTATATTTGGGATGATAATGCAGCACTTGCGCTGAGGAAAGTGCCCTTGAGAGAGCTGTGACGTGGAACTGGTCGTCGACGGGCGCAACAGGCGGTGTTGGAGTGTGTACTGTGACGTATCAGAGGTACCAAAATGGGAGTTTTCAGCAAGTATGCCGGGCCAGGCGTTTCAAGTTCATCCCCACTAGTTGCCGTATATGATACGGTACTGATATTGATGCCAACGTTATCGACGCCTTTTGCCACTGCACTGGCGTGAGAGGGGCGGGGACAAACGGCTTCTCTTGGCCAATATTTTCTCCCGTCTAGTCCTAACAAGGTCTAGTACTGCTGCCAGTGTTGCGGAGCGTGAAGGGCACATCGGAGTAGATCATTCTGATGAAGTTTCCCCCTAATCGGAACTTGACGTAAGAAAGAGCTGGGCCGCTCGTTTTGCGACTAAGTCGCGAGGGTATTTTGGACCGTTTTCTGTCGTGTATGTATGTCTACGCTCGCTGTACTTCACAGCTAATGAGTCTCAGAATTTCTGCTCTCCGTGAGTTTTAAACGTGAAGCCCCGTGTTCGCCGAGTTGACCTAATAATACGAAAAGTGGGGAGCACCTTCCTACCCGTTCCTATTTTATACCACTAACAATCACAAGACAATCACCACTGAATTAACGACAGATGTATATATTGGTTCTTCATCCGGTACTTACAGCTCATTTGATTCGTCTACTTAGTTGTAAGTATGTTCGTTTGATATTCCCACCACCTGCTCCGCTCACGAACAAAGGCAAAAAACTTTATGTCTGTAGCGCATGGAGAATATTCATTCTTGCAGCAGATTGTGAGATTTCGCGTTCAATTTAATATTGTCAAGTACAGTGACAATGATACTTCGTGTTTGGCCATTATACAGTCAATCAAGCCACATTTAGGTATTGACGACTCACACCAAGACAGCGAAACCCAATAGTATCGGCCATTTCATTTGCGCACCATTGACATACAGTACTCTTTTACTGCCATTTCTTCACCCGGCTCGAACCTCCGGCTCTGCCCAGTCGTGATTATGGCACAATACCGGTGCTAGATAAATGCTAAAGTTAGAGAGTATTTTGCTTTTGACGCGTTCTTGAGTAGCGGGGGCATTGAGAACATTGATTCAATAATATCATTATGGCTACGAAAAGATTCATTTCAACTCAAGTTGAAGAACATCAAACAAGAATGGCGCGCGAACATTGATTTCCTACTTAGCATACCCAACGAGGCGGATGGCACGTGCCGCATAGAGCCGTTCGTCCAGTGATTAATGCGAGTTGCAGAGCTGACGCCGTGAATGTGAATGTGAACCCGATAATTACCATGTCTGTCCAACTGCAGGTGAGTTTATGGGCTGCGCAGGATGAAAGCTATTTTGATTAGCGACATCTATCACAAACACTTTTCTGGGAACTTGGCGGTGATCGGCGGCTATCGCTCTAACGGATTTTGTTCCACAAGTCAAATATGGTTGAAATCACTCACCTTGACCCAGCAACCGCTTCAATCACCAGTGCCTTTTGACAGCTTTTATCGCAATTTGTGGCTGCAACTGGAAGTAGCGTTTGAACGTCCGAGAAACCATTTCGGTCAGTTCATTGCGTTGGTGTAATATGTACATTGAATCATTGGACCTAGGGTGTAGCAGCACAGGTTTTCCTCGTGATATCTAGCTGTCCTCAATAACTAGTGAGGCTCGCCCAAGCCGTAGTTAATATGTGTTGTTTCATAGTGACATCACATCCTTCGTCCGGTGTGATAGGACGTGTCACCTTCGTATTTGCGTGGCGGCCCCAGTCAGATCTCCGGGGTGTAGATGAAATAAAGCGGCCATGCTTGCCAGTACTAAAACTAGAGAGGGGGAGATGTTGGACATCTGTGACGTGGCCTGTGTACGTTTGTGATGACACCAGCTGTCTGAATATCAAGTTCAAGGTTCCGTTTCGAAGTTTGAAGCAAGTCTTTAGTAATGGCACGCAGCTCTGGCACCTTTGCCTTTTCCTTGACTTGCACCCATTGACAACTGTGAGCATCAGCCCGCTGAATCAACGGTTAGTGCAAATAAACTATGCCTTCACAACGTGAGCTTGTTCAGTTCATTTTATACAAACTGTATCTGATAACTTCAGTGATAAGTGATGCGTTGATGGATGATGATCGATGAGGAATAATAACACTACCACATTATACATGTAATCTTCCACACAAATTACTGTACGAAAAATGAAAAGAGTTCTCATGCAATTTAAATGGGAAAACGTGAAAGAGTCCAATATTGTCATATTTGAAGCATGTTCGACAAGGTCAGTGGCATTCAAGATACGATGGTGATTGTTTGGTTCAGGACCTCGACTGTCGGAGCGAGCCCAGCCTTCACGTAAACCCAAAGAGATTAGCGTCCCACTCGACTGTGTTGTATCGACTCACCCCGATGAGTGAGAAGTAAGCGACACCAAGCAATGCGGTTCCAGTCGGAGTCGAACTAGCTACCTCCACAGTGAAATTTTCGTACGGCGCCAAGGTAACTTCGTAGCGTTCTGGCTGGAAAAGTCCGCTGTACAAGATGTTTCCCATGTTGTCTTGAGGGGGAGAGCAAGGACGGTTTGGGCAAGACTGCAAGCCAAGGGCGATGGCAACCGGTTCATATTCCGATATCGTATCCTGAAGAGCAAAAGGGATGAAAAAAGTCGTGATTTGTTCATGGATATTTTCTACGTGAAACAGGGCGAAGAACGTGGAGAAAAACATACCGGAAGTTGTATTTGAACGGTTAAGTTGTCGCCTGCAACCACCGTTTGGTTTGGGGTTGGCAACCCGATATAAATGCCCTGCGCAAAGGCAGCGACAACGAAAAGAAATGGGGTAAACAAGATCTTGAACATGACGAGATAGCAATGCAGAGATGGATGAAAGGTTATTGTGAGGTACAAAGGGTTGTCGACGTCACATACTTTATACCCAGCTGAAATGCAGTGGTGGTGGGCAGTCATCCCCGTACGCAGCACAAAAACCTGTCCGACAATACCTGTGAATAGGAACTACGCGGCCACTTCACCATCACCGATCGGAACTAACCTATTGGTGCAGATCGGCTAGTAATCGAACATGCGCCAGTGGAATACGACAGAACACCAGGAAAATGACGGACGGGGGCCGCGCAGGCCCTACATTGTTTCGGCTGACAGAATCGGACAGATTCCAGCCTGCGACCTGAGGCTAAGTAGACTTGAGCGTAGATGCTGAGTACTTGGGTTCTTACCGACAACTGTTTAGTAGTGTGACTTCTACAGTACTTCAAAGTTCAAAGTATCGGACAATAGTAGCGGAGTCGAGCGGAGTTTTCCAACGTTTCGGCAGCCAACCAACGCCAACTTTTGCCGGCGTTTTATTCCAGGTTGCACCACTGGTCTTGACAAGCTTCAAGGAGATCCTATGCCGCGGCACACGTGTTGGTCATCGCCTCGGAAGCCTCTTGAGGGAGCGCGGCCATCCTTCCCCGCACTTCCGTTTGTGTGCCAGGACCATGTCCCAAGCGAGACGTGCGTTCAAGAGACAGGTGCGATTTCGACCTTTTGTCCCACGGAGTTGCCCGTACAGAACCCCAGCACTACTGTCAACGGACTGCACACAGGAGGCCAGACGATTCGACTTTGCAAGTGGTGTGGCTCAGTGACTTTGTCATCCAGGACCCAAAAATCTGGTAAGCTTGCCAGCTACTACTAACATAATCTCGTTGTATCTTGTCCAATCATCAAAGCCTCTAGGCCGCTTTCGAAACATTCCTAACGGAAGTCGATCCTAGGATTACTGGAAATCGACAAAAGATAGCCAGTTCGGAACGAGCAGGCCCGATGATCAGCAACACTCTGGATGTCTCGTTCCGGGTCCTTTTGGTACACTCAAAGGCCGCGATGATCGGCTGCAGACAGGCGCAAACATTTTGAAAATTTCATATCCCATATTTGAAGCCAATGAGAAAAAAAAACTTGTGGTTTGTCGCAGAGGACGTCAAACGAAGGCGTCGTGCGGTGATCGGAGTTCGATGACGAACATCGAACACCACTGACCCATCCCACTACATAAGTGTTCCAACATGAGGACTCGATTGCCCTGAGATCAGTGTGACAAGTACAACTTCCAATGCTTACGTGTTTCAGGTCCAGTAGCTGTTTCAAGCCGTTTGCTTGATACGGCATGCCAATCAAGGTTAGTCTCCCAACTCAACTGCGTGCCCCTTTGTAGCTCTCCAGGTCCATTGAGCCGTTCCCACGGTGGGATCACTTTTTGCTTGCGGATCACCCTTCTGTTCACGCACGACCTTTGCAGGTCAGGCCTTCAGGGCCAGCGCTGCCGAGAACGTCAAATATGTTATGTGGGATGAAAAGAAGTCAACCCGCTCCTGGTTCATTGGAATTTCCGTGATAATCCCCTGCCGGTCAATGATCCTGACAACTTTCTCAGGTTTCGCTTGGATCAAGCCATAGCACCCGTCCTGAATGATCAACTTTCCGAGGACATATACATCGTCTTCCCACGGATTCCTTCCCGATCCGAAGAACGGCGAGTAACCCCTAGCCCATTGGAGGTTGCGACTGAGGGCATTACCAGAATTGGCATCTGCGTCAAGCCTTCCGCCCATTATCATCTGTGCTTCGGGGATGTCAGGTTATCTGCTTCTTGATGAATCGTGTGGCGGATCACTCAAGTCGACCAAGGCGGACGAAGAGGCAACTGCGTCAAACGGTAAGTGTAACGCCATGACGTTGCATTACTTTCTCATCCTACTAGGTTCATTTATATAATCAACGTCGTGATGTAGACTTCACGTGTCCCAGAGCTTGATTTCGTGTGGCCTTACCCCAACGTCAATTGAGAGGCGATCGCGGTCCTTTGCATCCCCATCGTCAGTACTAGGTTTCATTTCTCATCCTCTCTTATCAGTGGAGCCGAACAGGCTTGACGGGGGAATGGGTAAGTGTCGATCCTGTAGATGTTTTGGGTCCTGTGGTGACGTCTTCAAGCCTTTCCGTCACCGGCAGCTTCAACGGAGATAGCGAACGAACACTATCATATCTGTGACTGTCTCCATCGGTCACCCTGTTGCCGATCAAGGACGGCACCGCCGACATAGGGCCACGTCATCGCCGCCGCCGCCTTGGCTACAGATGTTGTTCTCGAATGAATATTCCCCTTGGCGTCTGGTCGTTTCCTTGGTATCGCCAAGGTGGAAAGCGCAGTAGACCACAGGTATCAGCTCCGCTGGAGTAATATCTTGCCGGACTATGAGCCCCATGTCCGCCTGAAAAGCCGCTTCCGGAACAATAGAAGTTCAATTAAACGTGGCCATCCAACGACGAACGGGTCGACAGAGAACAACTTCCAAAAAGGTCTATCAAAAAAGTTCGTTGTCCACTTGATCTATTAAGCCAGATCCGACTCAATTGCCATCCACTCTTCAAGCCACAAGCCAAAACCGGGAGAACAGCTTCACCGTTATGAACTTATCAGCCACACCATCAAAATGGAAGCTCACCGATTGGGTACATTGTGCAGAGATCCGGTAAAAGTCACGTAAATGCGAGGTTGCAGTACCTCTTTTGCTCATGGTTATCAAGAACGTCATGGATAAGTCGGCGGCGTGGGATTCCAAAGTTGGTTGTGGCAGTGGTGATAACCTTGCTTGTACAGCTTTTCTGGCATCGAGAGATATAAGTCACTTGCTTTCTACTAACAGACGTTAAGCGGGGGACCAATGGGATTGATACGATCGGTGGCGTTTATGTTGAAAAACTGGGATTCTGGGAGGACAGTTTAACGGTCGTTGCGAAAGGAGGAACTCCGCTAAAATCGAATTTCGAGCGACAACTGGGACTTTCGGTGGCGCGGTTTTGCTTCCAAGAGGGGTAAGGCCAGAGTCTGCCCTCTTTGACGTGGACTTTGACAGTGGTGTCGCGATGTCGTGGAATACCCGCACAAGCAGAGGCACGGTGGGGTATTCGACGAAGTTAGTGGGAAATTTCTGCGACTTTTTTTTTTTGCTTCGGAAGCGTTTCATGTTGAAGTAGTGAGTACGCGGGACAGCGACATGCACAGAAGAACTCTTGATCGGGCAGCCCTTGGCCTGGTGAGTAGTAATGTAGATCGGGTCAAAAACGATCCGTGGGTAACTGAGAACGAACCTTGTCGCCCCACAGCGACAGCAAGCAGTGGCGCTGTCAGCGTTCCGACGGAAGACGAATGAGGAAGGTCCTTCTCGGTCTGCTCAACCACTCGAGCTGAATTGCGGGTCAGGAGTCGAAGACAACACTTCGGCTTCCCAGGAACTCTGGCTTGTGATTTTCGAAACCACTTGTGCCCCGTTGGAGATATTCTCAGGCGTGCTTCTCGTTCTCACCGCCCATGGTGGCCGTGCTTGGGTTCGTGTTCCTGAACTAGCTGCGGTAGCGAGGGGATATCCTGTGCGCAAAAGGTAGTGATATAGAGTTGACTGCAGGGCATGCCGTCGCTATCAATACCGACGGGAATGGTCTGCCCCAATGAATGTGGACGGAAATAGTCTGGTGATCTCAGGATTGAGCGATTATCGCGAGTCGTCCCAAGTGAGGCGGTGGCAAACGAGAGCCTTTAGTCGGAGGAATGATGATTATGACATTTTATCCAAAAAAACTATATGGACCCAGGCGGAGTGGTGGCACGATGGAATAACTTGATTACCCTGATAGACAATAACAATTGTAAGGGGGTGAACTGTACGAGGGCCGGTGGTGATGGCAACAACAGAGATGTGAGGGACGAGGAGAGACAGCGACGGTGAGAGGAAGCAACGATCGGGCGTGGCACTGCAAGAAACGTTACAGCCTTTGCCGGCGTGACATCGGATAGATAAGAAATTAAATAAATAAATAAGTAAGTCGGAGTTAGCCGATGAGATATTCGCAAAAGGCAGGTTCGGTCAGTTATGTACCGGTCGTCTCTGACCACGTCCATCTTTTCTAATCCCCTCCCCTCCTCGCATGGTCCTTTGAGTGGCCTGCCCCCCCCCCCTTTCTTTTTCCTCCTCCTTTCCGACAAAGCCTCGCCGCAACCAAGGATACCGCTTGTGGTACGTGTCTCTAACGAGTACTCTTTCCTTCCCTTCATCCTTTTCGACTCTAGATCTCGCGACCCTTGCCGGCTTCTACCTTCCGCCCTCCCTTCCCCAATCTCAAAGGACCAATCAGTAGTACGCTTGAGCTCGGCTCGCTGCTCTGATCATCTGCGCGCACGCTTTCCTCTGCTATCCTCAACAGCAAAAGGGCCTTCGCTGAATACTCTTCGCGTACCTTTTCTGTTTCCGCTTGTAAAATTCTATCGACCTCACCCCTTAATCCCGGAGTCATTCCCCTCGCTGTTTATCGTTTCTCATCGTCTCCGTGTTCTTTGTAGACTCCGCCATGGATTTGTCTCCTTCGATCGTCTCTGCTCCGTCTGACAGGCACTCTCCATCTTCTGATGACGGATCTGTATCCCCACAAACGCCGCTTTCTCCCACTAATACCCAGTCTACGGCTCTTGCTCAGCACTCCGAGTCCCAAAACATCCAGACTCAGTCCCCGTCCAGTCCCTCTACTGCCCAAGCCAAGAGGAAACCTAGCCGTCGTGCCAACACTGCCGAACGACGAGCTACCCACAATGCTGTTGAGAGGCAGCGCAGAGAAACCTTGAATGGTCGATTCTTAGTAAGTCATTTTCCGATCTTGTTTCCCTTGATTTATTAAGCCACGTTGTAGGACCTTGCCGCTTTACTCCCCAATCTATCTCAGATTCGCAGGCCATCCAAGTCTGCTATCGTCAACTCTTCCATCGCCCATATCCATGCCTCACGCCGCCACCGTCTCCTTGCCTCCCGTGAATTACGTATACTCAAACTTGAGTCCGATGCACTTCGCCGAGAACTCAACGAGTGGCGTGATCGTGCGGGTCTTCCTCGTGTTGATGAACCTGTTAGAGGAGATGGGTTTACTATGGTGCTTAGTGGTGAAGTCGAGGTTCTTGCTACCGCCATTGGAGAAGAGGAAGATGAGGGCCAGGGTCAGTTCGATGGTTTTGAAGATGCAGATGAAGACCTTCCTGGCTCGTTGCCAGCGAATATGGATGAAACTGAAGATGTGATGGTCCCCGACCCACAGAAGAACGGCGGTATCTTTGGACCCAACACCACTGCAGGCAGTACGAACTCTATTGATATGAATATAGTTCGAATGGTTCCCCGTGCTCAGCCCCCGTCACATAGCGCTCCGATCATCGCCCAGATACCACCCACCGTCTCTTTTGAGAACCCAGCAATGCCTACTCTTTATGAGCCCCAGGTTTCCCCGCAATTTTCAACCACCACTCACATCGGACACGGCATCGTCACACCTGAAACCGAAAAGGTCTCTAGCTGGGGCGCGAGCGTATACTCGGGATACAACCCTCAACTTCAGTTACAAGCGCAGCGGCCCATGATCTCCCCTTCAAACAACACCAACGCTCCCACCCACTCGCCGCCATCTGCACCGGCTGCAGGTTTCACTGATTACGCTTATTATGCGAACCTCAAGCGACAACAGTTGATGGCTTTCCAATACCAGCAAGGCACCGTGAGATATGCAGTCGATGGCGATGACGCATCCTCTGTTGGGTCGAGCCAGAGTGGACATGAGAGGAGCGGGAGTGTCCCCGTCAGTAGTGGATTTAGTTCACCGTCTCACGTTACCACTTCATCTGGAGGTTACGAGCTCTCAAACGCGGTTCCTGATTTTGGCCTAGGGAGAAGGATGGGCACCACCGGGCTGAACGTCAACACTTCCCTTCCGGACTTGTGGAATGCAAGGGGAGATGATGGGATGAATGGGATGGTAATGAAGCAGGCGATCAACTCTCCTATGCACATTCCAGTTCCCAGTGGTGGCGGTTATGGCATCATGCTGTGAAGGAGGGCGTCGTGCGTTCTGTCCTTTTCTTCTGGGACCCTTGACCCCTCTCTTGGACTTTGGCATGGGGTCTGTGGCCTCGATCGTCTTGTAATCCTTTGGTCAGTCGGCGTGACCTATTTTGGATGTGTTTTAGTCCTCTCCCTCGTCTATTGTTTCTCCGCTAAGCTATCCTTTAGCTGTCGATGGTTTTAAAATCCAACACCCCTTCCTTCCCATACTATGCGCTAGTCATCGCCGCCGCACCCTCTTACACTAATTGTTGCAAGATATCATTGTACTAACACTCGTTTGTCTCTCCCTATATTCTTTCTTTTTTATTCCTGGTTGAGCTAGCTACGTTCAAAAGCACAAAACCCTACACTCTTTCGTTGGCCCATCGAAGGTTTTCAGCGTCTCTCGTTGATGGATTGTCGTAATGTCGGCTCGATTCCATGTATCGTTCCTGTGCGGCAAAAACTAACGTCGTTACTAGGACGCATTGTATACAGAGATAATAATAAAAGTAATGGAAACATTAAATTATATATATGTGGCAGCAATTTCTGCTTGTGATGGGCGCTGGTGAGTGTCGAGCACCTAACCTTTTGTGATGACTACAAAAGAGACGAAAAAAGGGTGTTGGGCGCACCAAGAAGAGGGAAAGAAGCAAAGCGTTGTCAGGAAACAGCAAGGGCAACAGGGGCGCTTGTACGTGAACACGGCGCGCTTTCTGGGCGTTGTCACCAGCGGGGTTCTGCCCGTGATGTTAAACAACAAAAGCGGATCGTTTGTCCTCTGGCGTTTGTCATTCGCCGATCAGTTCCGTCCTCGACTCTGCACCCAGCGGAGTGGAACCGTCTACGCCTGGGACATCCCGCATGCACATATATCATGCAGCGCCGCGGTCAAAGTTAACGTTCATCGTCCCTTGCTCGGACAAGCGATAGGTGGCGTGCAGTAACTGTCGACTACAATGGCACCGTTCAGTGGGACGCAGTGAGCAGAGCAAGTCACGGTCATCCCGCGGGTTGCGATAATGCATACGACGTTGGCGTCGCAAGGCGTATGCTACATATCACGTTCCGTCAGTACCCAGGCAGAAGACTAATGACATGAGGGCAAGGGTTGTGCGTCGCAGTGCTTGCAGAGCGTACTAGCCATGAGGCGCACGAGAGCGATGTATGACGTGGGGGATACCTGTAACCTCCGCCACAGAAACAACGCAGGCCTGATAAAAAAAGATGCTGGTGTTGAGCTACATGCTATTGTACGGATAAAGGGTCGGGGGTCTCGGGGATAGAAGAAAGGGGAACAGTTCTATAAAGAATTGGGAGAAGGAGGAGGAAAAGACACCGATACCGTCGGATTTGTTGATGGGGCCACTGGGGGGTTAAATTATGACCCGTCGGGAAAGGGAATGGTGACGCGGGGATTGACAAGTGCGCCTGTGTGATCGACGACTTTTGATGGACGCGTACTAACTCCAACTCGGGTGAGACAAACGGAGAAACAATTTCAAGGAGAATTAGATTATGCTTTATGCCCGTTGGTGAGAGCGTTCAAAATTACAGAGACTGATAAGAAGAGAACGGTAAGATGCTGCCTTGTGGAGTGCGCTGCGACACCCAGCCGAAACAAAGGTGATGACACGGTTCCGGCCCGACCGTTCAAGTGATTGCTAAGCCTTGATTTGGGCATTGCACTACGGGGGTTTTCTTTCGCCGATGCAGTCTGGATGGAGAAAGTCGGCTTTATCTGTTGGATGACAAGGCGAGTCTTTGCGATGGGCCGGGCCCGGATCTCGTGGCGCATCCCTTTTTTTTTTTTTTTCTAATCTGTGCAAGTACCGAGTCGGAACAGGTCGAAATCGGAATGAGAAGAAAAAGTTTGTCGGTAGCTAACGCATCGCTCGCTCGTGATATCATTTGGATGACTCTCGTCGACGTCCGGATCCATCCAGTAGGGTCGTGATTGACCGGATCCCTCGAAGGCAAGTAAAGAAAAATCCGCCCTACGACGGCTGACCAGTCCCACCTTGGTCACCGTAGCCGACGATGGCCACAGAGACATCCACAGTGCTCGGGCCGCCTCTGCGCAGATTAGTTGTCCTCATCTCTGGCTCAGGTGTGCCCCTCCGTCCTAGACGTGTCCCTTTTTGTGTTTTATACGTCTCCTTCAGGTACCAACCTCCAAGCACTCATCGACGCATGCAACACCTCCCGTCTTCCCCACACCCACATCGTCCTTGTCTTCTCAAACCGCAAAGCTGCTTACGGCCTCACTCGTGCCACCTCCGCGACCCCACCCATTCCAACGGGGTACCTAGCCTTGCAGCCCTTCCTGCGCACACACCCTGGCGCGACCCGTGAAGATTATGACTTGGCGGTCGCGCAGGAGGTGGTCAAGGCAGAGCCAGATGTGGTCGTCTTGGCTGGGTGGATGCACATCGTTAGCGAGGCGTTTTTGGAAGTGATGCGCAGGGTGCCTGTGATGTCGCCTTTGTCTGCGTCCGAGGTACGGCGCGAAGAGGGTCAAGGCGGAGGCGGAGGTGTCCCTGGGGGCGTGGAAGGCGAGGGACAGGTTAAGCGCGAGATCCCAGTGATCAACATCCATCCTGCGCTCCCTGGCCAGTTCGATGGGGCAAACGCTATGGAGCGTGGCTTCGAGGCATTCCAGCGCGGCGAGGTCGATAAGCTTGGGATCATGGTTCACCGCGTCATCGCAGAGGTTGATCGCGGCGCCCCCGTTATAGTGCGAGAGGTCGAAGTGCACAAGGGGGAGGACTTGAAGAACGACTACGAACCAAGGATGCACCAGGCAGAGTGGGAGGTCATCGTTGATGCCACAAGGATGGTACTGGATGAGGTCAGACCAATCACCACGTTCTGACATGCACCATGTATCAGGTGAGTTTGATGTCATTCACGTACAGTAAACTAAGCATGTTATTTACCAGTACCATTAACCCATTGCGAGCTACTACAGTAATGAAGAAGTCGGAAAGATATAGAAAATAAGTGTATTTTTTAGAACGGGAATCGCAATGGATCCCCATTACGCTCCTCGTTAGTTCCCCGAGGGCAGTGGTCACTGCACGAGGGAAGCCAGTTAGCGAACAAGTCGGAAAGGAATCGCCAAGGAGAAGCACACACCAAACAGGTACGTTCCGAACGGATTCTGATGAACGTGATGCACGGCGGTAGTGGGGAGGAGGTGCCAGCGCAGTGGGATAACCAATTGGAACATGGCAGCTCTCCTCGGAACACGTCTCTTCTTCCTCGGGCCAAAACCGATCGACAATTTTTGCACCTATCATTGGCTGAAGAGAATGGGAAGGGCGCATAGACGAGCACATGCAAGCCATGTCAACGTCGCTTTTGCGCACTCGACATTAAAACGACTCACTATGCTTTGTATTGGTGTCCCTGAGGGCAAGTCGATGGTCACTTTGGACATGGGATCCCCCAGCTCCGACACTGGAGTGCAACCGGGGGAGCCCGAGTCATCGGAAGAAGACGAAGAACGAGAGAAGATTATCGTGGAATTGCGTTTAAGAGCGAAGGTAAAGGGAATTGAGGTCCTCTTTTTGATCAAGGGGCGCATAATGAGAGGGACCTTGACGAGTGGGGACGAGGTAATGCGGGCCTTTAAGTCGTGTTGGAATGTCACGAGGCCAGAGGGCGTAATAAATGGAACAGGTGGCGAAGGCATGTTGTTGTGGAGTGGCTTGTGAGGTGTAATCAATGTGTCGTCTCGGCGCACTAGCGAGCGAGTCTTATAGTTGTTGGCCTTGGTCCAAGCCATGTTGTGGTGGTCGTTGCACAGAATGTGGAGGACTGCACGAGAACAAGAGAAAGCGGAAGTTTTTGTGCCAAGGTGGTGAAAAGTGACAAGGTGCTTCGTGCACGCTACGAATGCGGGACTCGAGGTGCTGAACATGTATCGTTATGGTATTTTCGCCTGATTGTACAGAGTCTAGGCAACTCGAAAAGGCTGTGATAGTGACCGCTCCAAGGTCATGCGACAATTTCCGAAGCAACGCGGCGCCCGGCGCTTCTGTTTCATGTACAGCATTGGCAGAGGGTGTGCTGCGAGACATGTAGCTGTCAGATTCGGACAGCTTGATAAAGTGGCCCGGTGTTGCCACTCACCGGTTGGCAGGAACCCGCATTTACACACACGGAAGGCCAGCCATGCGTTCGAACCACCGGACAAGAGTGGCAACCTTGCTGACAGCAGCATCACTTTGGCCCAAGCGCAGATCAGGACGGAATTTGTTGTCTTGATGCGTATAGGGCATTGTTCGATAACAGATCTCGGTGCTGGGCTTATTGTATGGGGACGCGGTTAATGTGATCGTGCTCCCGGGCTCCCAGGCGGCGACAAGGTCTACCAATAATGAAACAAACGTGGATGAGAACGTGTAATTTGGGGGGAGGGGAAGCGATAACGTGCTTTCAAAATAGAGGATGTCACCTCGCGAGAGCCCTGGAGAGGGTCCTAGCCCACCCCAAGCGTCTGCAGTTTCCCTCCACGCGGTCAATTTACAAACCGAACCTTGGTCGTCGCCAAGAATAAGCTTGAGAATAGACACCTCACGCCCTGCATCTTGCCCTTTTTTCACGCGCACCGTATCCGGTCCTTGAACTTCGAGGGCGGCGAGAAGCACATTGACTTTACGAGACCCCTTGCCCGACTTGGCCTCAAGGTAAAGGGCGGAGAGGGGTGTGACTTTGTGAAGGCTGAATTGAAAGTTGGGAAATCGGGCAATGGAGGAGGCCTCTGAATACTCAAGAGAGGTACCTGTTTCCTGGGTATCGTAAGTTCCATGGCGGAGTGATCCCGAAGGCTGGAGGAAGGAGGGGGCTCCGGTAGTGTTCACAGCGGGAGTGGGGGGCCAGGTGACGTAGGACGTGGACGCATCTTGGATATCACCGTTCTGATCGTAGATCCTTAAACGTTGGGTGAGAGGGACATACCGGGGTAGTTGACATTGACATTATCATCATCAGGTTCTGAATCCAAGCTGGAATCGAAGATGACATTTTGGTAAAGAAGGGAGATGCGGTGGCTAGCCGCGCTGAATGTCGCGGGTGGATAACGCGTCTGAGAAGAAGGTTCTTGGAGTGTTTGCCAGGCATAACCGGTCGGATCCGGGTTCATGTCCGCAGGACTCGGGGCACCGAGAAAGACACGAAAGCGAACCATCAGATTAGTTGTAGTGTTGATTCAAGGGTCCAACATCAACATAAATGAAAGAACTTCAATGGCTGACCTGCTAGATGATTCAGTCGAGCTGTGGTCAATGCTATTCAAGTAAACGTGAAGTTCGTTCGGTTGATATCTCGATCACGTGACCGACACCTCCACGCGCGTGACATGTTCAAGCATAATTTCAGTCTTGTCCAGTAGTAGTACCAGCGGTGCCCATCCCCCCCCACCATGTCCACGTTCCTCGAGTTGTATGAGCCGCTCGATGTCATTGGAAACGGCTCGTTTGGTATCATTCGAAAAGTTCGAAGAAAGTCAGATGGCCTGGTATGTCCACCGCTGCCACCACTATTTCTCATCCTCACTGGTGCTAGATATTTGCAAGAAAAGAGATAAACTTCGAGCGGATGAGCGACCGTGATAGGAAGCAAATCGTTGCAGAAGTGTATGTCTATCACCTCGTTCAATTCATTCCCCTCATTTCGTCACACAGAAACATCCTCAAAGACTTGGATCACGAACACATCGTACGGTATCACGATAGATATGTCGACAGAGACGCAGGAATTCTATACATCATTATGGAGTACTGCGGTGGCGGCGACCTCTCTGGCGTCATCAAACAGGCCACGAAACACAACAAACCCGTGCCAGAAGACACCATTTGGAACTATTTCATGCAGATACTACTAGCCTTACAACACTGTCATCATCCCCCAAACCAGTGCACGGATCCAGACCCTAAGGAACGACGCCCGCAGATTTTGCATCGTGATATCAAACCGGATAATGGTACGTGTCTTCCGACACCCAATGACGCCGCTCACGCGTCATCTTCAGTATTTCTTGACGAAAGCAACTCCGTTAAGCTTGGTGACTTTGGCTTGTCGAAGGCACTTCCGCAGGCGAGCTTCGCGAACACCTACGTCGGTGTACGTTCCGTAATCTCCTCTACTTTCCCAACGCTGACCCAGCTTGGCGGCTGTCAGACACCGTACTATATGTCCCCCGAACTGATGCAAGAAAAAGCTTACGACTCGAAATCGGACATCTGGTCCCTCGGATGTCTCATATATGAACTTTGCGCATTAAGACCCCCTTTTCACGAAGCAACGACTAAGGCCGAGCTCAGCATACTTATAAGGTTTGTTCATCTACGCACTCCTTTTGGCATGATGTTAATTAAGTATCAGAAACGGGCGGGTTCCACCTTTACCCAGGGGTTACAGTCAAACGTTGTCTAGCGCAATTAAAGCAATGTTAAATCTCAACGTAAGTCAATTTTGCTCATCCATCGGATCCTTTTGACTTCGTTCGGCTTCGCTAGCCGGCGATGCGACCATCGGCTACGCAACTTCTCCAACACGAGCGCTTAGCCCTCATCTCCAAAGTACTGGAGGCAGAAAAAATGTTTGTCTTACCCATTTCCGTCATGTCGTCTGTTGAGTTAGTTGGATATCTGTAGGCTTATGACAGTCAAAGCGCACAAGGCTACGGTAATCGCAAAGGAACGCGAAATTGCTGCACGAGAAACCGCCCTGGTCGATCGAGAAGCGAAGATCACCGCGTTAGTGGTAGAAAAAGACGCTGAGATTCTTCGTCTGCACAATCTTGTCTCGACAACCCAATCTCAACTGGACGTTCGGATACGAGAAGCGATAGTTAAGCGTGAAGAAGAACTGCGTCTGGCTATACGGAAACGCGAAGAGGAGGTTGCTGCTGCGATGGCGAGACGTGAGGATGAGATTCTGTCTGCAGTGAGGCAACGCGAGCAAGAGATATTGGACGCATGGCGAACGCGAGAGGAGCAGATCAAGGCAGATGCAGAGGCGATAATTGCGGAGAAGATGCAGTGGATAACTGCCAAGGAGGCAGATTTGGAGGCGGAACAGAGCAGACTTGACGAGGTACAAAAGGATTTGGAGGCCAAGTTGGCCGGCTTGTCTTCTCAAGTCAAGGGCCGCAAGGAGAAAACCCCACTTGAAGAAGTCAAGAATTTGCTCGCACCGCTTGTCCAGATGACAGAGGAACGTAGTCAGACGCAGCCCCGACGCACTACCAGCACAGACTCAAATATGGCAACTCCTGTAGGCCGTAACATCGCTAGACCCTCACAAGACTGCATGCCATCTGCCATGAAGGGTGTGATCCTCACGCAGACTGGTCAGCCGCTTGCAACACCTACCCCCGCCGAGCTCGCAAACCTCTTTGTCAACTCACCTAGGATTGGGCTCGACTTTGCAAAAATCTTTGATTTCGAGTCCGAGGCGGAGGACGAAAGCGATTCAGAAACGGAGCCGATGCCACCTTCTCCTACCGTCCGGGAACGCCCACTTTCGGAGACGTCAAGTCATTCTTCCGGGTCGACCGGGGAGTCGACCTCGGGAGTAGCACCTCCTGCACCTCCCACTCGACTTCGCAAACCATCTATCCGGGGTTCAACGCAAAGACCATCTCTTCCGGCTTCTGCCTCGGACCCCACGGGGCTTGCATCTTCTCGAGTCCGCGCGTCCAAGCCTACCAAGACGAGATCAGCTAAGGAGGAAGCATTCGCGTTGGCAAGTAAACCTGCGATTCCCATTCGCCCTACCGAATACGATCTATCTGACGAGGAGAACCTCCCGAGCCCATTCCTCCGACGAGTGGAGCGCGAACGACCAGCATTACCCAACAGTGGGACTTTTAAGTCGAAACGACAGAGCTCAGGTAACTTGTTGAGGGTCGTCGCAGCGGCGAATTCGGCAGCGGCCGCTGCGGGAGGGAAATCCGGGCAGCTCTCAAAAGTGCTGGGATCCAAGATATCGTCGCCGTCACTCGGGGGTGCCAGACCCTCGTTGACTGGGAAAAGGGCCCTGGATAGGACATTGTCACGATCTTGAGTCGTCGGGCACACGCGTTTTTATGAACTAATGTTGTGTTTTTTTAATTGTACAGCTCGATATGAATGGGGAACAGTTCGATGTAGTACTCTGGTATGCTCATACACTCATGTTTTTACATAGTGCCATATAGACTATAAAGTTGGCACAACATAGCCATTTGCTATACTACGTACTATGGCCGAGGCGCACAGACCCGTCGCGATAGAGGTGGAACCCAGCAGTGATACCGTCGACGAGTGAACCGCAAGCGTCACGCATCGAAGCGCAGACACAGGGAGCGACGAGGATGTCAGGGTAGTGCACCCGAATGCACCAATTGAAGGGGAGCACGCAACGACGCGCGCACGACCAGTCGAAGCAGCTGAACTAACGGCCAGCATGCCTCACCAGGTGACGACAACGCACCTACGCACCTACCAATACCTCCCGAGCCACCCAATACACCCGCTACACGATGGGAATACCCACAGAGCCTCGAGCTCGAGGGAGTACAAGGGATCTGCGAAGCGCGAGCTCAATGGCTCTGGACTCGAAGCGGTCGACATGGCGGCAGTGGATGGCGACGGGGACACTAGGAATCGACCTAAGGACCCGCAGAACGCATTAGAACGGCTCACCAAATGGTTAGAGCAAACAACCGAAGACTCAGCAGGCATAGTCCCAGATGGACTGATCGGGCCGGGAGTCAAAGCGGTCGCGTTGAAAGCATCAGGGAGTGTCGATAGCGAGTCTATGAGGCTGCCAGAAGCGTTGGAACGCGTCAGCGAACGGGTAGAGCGAGCAGAAGCAGCCTACTCACCAGAAAATCGCCCAGACGAGCACAGCGATCCGGACTGCAAAACCAACGGTCTAAATTACTCAAACAGACACCAAAGACACGCCAAGAAGCCAAAACCACGCATGCCAGCGATACCAACGCACAGCGTCGACATATCGGCCCAAGAGGTGATCTGGAGGAAGTAGTCAGCCGACGCGATCCCGAGCGCAAAACGGACGTACCAGTAGATACCAACGGCATCTAAAGCATCCTACGACGCTCCAAAACAGGCGCCAGCACGTGCGAAGTCAAAACGATTGCGCAAAGTTGAGATTGGCGACCAGGGGAGGAAAAGGGCGAACGATGCGAGAAGAGAAGAGAAGAGGGCACCGAAACGCGTCGAAACGATGCGAATGGTTTCAAATGCGATGATAGAGGATGCCGGATGGATGGCGCAACGAGCGGCACACGCCACGACTCGAAACGAGACCGCTAGCTGAACGCGACACAAGTCAGCGCCGACTCGATCAACGACCAATGAGCCACCTGGGCCACCGACAACATCCTATCAGCACTCCAGACAACCCGTGCACCTCCCGAATCCACCGCGTCGACGTGGACGACTAAAGTCGAGCCTACAGGTGTCAGTCAGGCAGACACGGGACTTACCAAGCCAAACGGTCACGCCGGACCATCCCAAACAAACTGTACATGGTGTACATTACCTATAGAGGTCATTAGAAGACTCAAAATGGGGGCTATGTACTTGCGCATGAATGCTGCAAACTCGAGGAGCACGAGCGCGCGATAGAGGCAAGTGGCAGCGCAACTGAGCTGCGACTTACCTGAATATTAGGCAGTCACGCGAGCGCAACGTAACGCGGACGCATACGGACCACCTCGGACAATGACTTTATAGCTGGAGTGTTGGAATTTATGTCTATATTTGGTAGTACTGATTACCTAATCCTTAGTACATCGCACCATTTGTTCCTTTAGTTACTACTGAGTATCTACAAAGCCCCATACATCCAATCCAATAGATTTCAAGATAGATCTGCTTCAATTTGCTTAGATCCAAGATCTAGTTAACTTTGATCTACTCAGATTTTCTTTGATCTACTTTGATCTGTCTTGATCTGTCTTGATCAATGTTTCTTTTTATTCATCTGTTATTCTATCTATCTATCTATCTAATCTATCCAATCTATCCAATCTATCTATCTAATCTATCTATCTAATCTATCTATCTAATCTATCTATCCAATCTATCCAATCTATCTATCTATCTATTCATTTATAATCTATTATTTATTGTCTATTATCCATTATCCATTATCCAGTCACTGGAGTCATGGAAACAAATGGATAGATACCCAACTTTGCATTTGGAAAGGTTCTTATAGTGATTCAAGTGTTTTTCTCTCAGCTATGTGGTCATGGCAGTCCTGCAATTCCTAGACCCAATCTGGAGTTAATATACAACAAATGCCTTTGTCCATTTATCAAGGATTATCTACCTAATATGTAGATCCATTGGCCCTGTGACTATGGAGGAGTACTTACTTTATACCACAATGGTCATGGCAAGATTTATCAAGGATCACTCAATGTACCATCTGGAATACTCTCTCACTTTGATCAAGATTATCTAGAGAAAATAGGTCAATTGCACCCTAAAGGAACTTAGTACTGCCAAACTTTGGGTCAATATGGCCTGATTGATGAAACAACATCCAATCTATGTAGTTTAATTTTTGAAATATGTCACTATTTCCATCAACCTCATGTACCATGTACTTGATCTGAAGTATATAATTAGACGCTCTGCAAAACCAAAACGCTGCCAGCACCGACCGATAGACTCCCTTAAAGCTGGAATTTCTACCCAGCCAGAGGACTTCAAAAGCATGTCTGCATCTTTGGACATGTATTCCACAAAGGAAGAGATTAAGTCTATTTCAGTAAGTCCACTAATTCATTGTTTTAAATACAAAGATTTTATATGATTCTACAGAGGTGTAGTAGCTGCCACAACTATGGGGACCTAGTTTCTTTTCAAGAAGGCGACTATATATATATAGGACCAAAAGTTTAGTCATCATCTTCTGACTCTGGAGAGGATATGGATAGGGGACCTTGCTATAGCCTTGTGACCTCTGTACAACTTTGTCCAGCCCTACACACCTCATTGGAAATTTGCTAATGTAGCCAGAGGTTCATCGCACACTAATCCCGACATTGAAGCGCTACATGTTATTGACCCCTGTTCATCTATGTCCTATGACTGGGTCTCTCTAACATGGATGCTTACTGGCTCCATGGTGTTATTAGAACTTTCCTTCATTCCTAGGAATGAAATAGAACCCTAGCCCTAACCCCAAAACACCCAAATAAGGAAGGTGGGGTTCCACATATAGAAATGCCCCTATTTATATTAGTCAATAAACATC
>JBBPUD010000120.1:0-57573 GCA_038094475.1 Phylloporus aff. rhodophaeus | reverse complement strand
CTGGGGAGAGGCGGAGGCGGAGGGTGCTGATGGCGCTGATTGGGGCGGGGGGTCGTCGTCGTGGTGGAGGGGCGGGCGTCTGCGGTGCTGTGAGGGAGAGTCTTGGAGGAGATCGGATACATTCATTGTGGAGAAAAAAGCGGGCGGAGGGGAGTGGCACGAAGATGAGAGTGGAAGGAAGAGAAAGTAAAAGCGAAGAGGCAAAAGGAAATGTGAGCAAAATCAGGTTCATTTCAATTAGATTCGCATCTCACGATCGAGATCTGCCCCACGTGGTCAGATCGAGATCACACCTGATCGTCTTGTCTTATCGTCCCACCTTGCACGGATCGGTTTTTGGGTGCTCGGAACTGGTCTGTTGGGTACAGAGACCGTTCAGAGAGGAGGACATGGCACCGATCAGAGACACAACCACCCGCAGTGCCAGAGGGAGTAGTCATACGTCACATTACCTGATATGGATATTCACGATACGGTGTTTGTGTGGCCTGTAAACGGTGTTTGCCGTCTCATCCGGAGCATCAAACGTGTTGTTGAATGTGCGGGCATCAGATGACACAGTGTTCACCCTCCTCTTTTACTTTGGGACTAAACCCGGATATTCCCGTGCGGGGTTCTTCTCTCCTACGGCATCAGTCCTGACAACCAACATGGCCGAGTCACCGTTCACAATCGCCGTTTCAGACGCTCAAATCGAGGTCCTTCGCAGGAAACTCGACCTCGCTACCTTGCCCGACGAGCTCGAAGGTGCAGAGTGGAAATACGGTGCACCACTCGCGGATATCAAGCGACTCACAGAACGATGGAAGGACGGGTACGACTGGCGCAAGCACGAAAGAGAGCTCAACGAGGAGTTCCCCATGTTCACAAGGGACATTGACATCGATGGCCACGGGACACTCAACGTCCACTACGTCCACAAGAAGAGTGCTACGCCAAACGCGATCCCCTTACTCTTTTGCCACGGATGTTGGTGTGATCGCTTGTGACACGTTTCGGATTCATTAACGGACACTGTTACATAGGGCCAGGGAGCTTCTTCGAGGTGCGAAAGGTGCTCCCGTTGTTGACTGCGTCGTCGCCGGACCATCCCAGCTTTCATGTGGTGGCGCCAAGTCTGCCTGGCTATGGATTCTCTGAAGCGCCACGCAAACCAGGCTTTGCGATCAAACAATACGCCGAGGTATGTCCTCGTTCAATACGTGCGTTTCATCACTCATCTCTGAGCTAGGTGGCTCACAGGTTGATGTTGGCATTGGGGTACGACGAGTATGGTAATCCGTTCATCAGAGCTCTTCATAATACCCCGCTGATCATTTCTTCGTAGTCACACAGGGCGGTGATTGGGGACATGCTGTAAGTGTTGCATCATATTCTTTTTTTTTGCAGCGCACACAACCGTTTCAGATCACCTCTCGAATGGCTTTGGATTATGGCGGAAAGCATGACAAGGCCTGGCACACAAACATGCCATTGTAGGTGCTCCGCAGCCCCTTTGAGTAACTCCTAATAAGTAGCTTAGTGGGCATCCTCCGTCGCCCTTGAAAGAACCGCTCTCGTTCCTCGCGTTCTTGGTCACACCTTGGACTGCAAAAGAAAAGGAGGGTCTGACACACACAGATCGGTTCCGCTACAGAGGCAACGGGTATTTTGCAGAGCAAAGTACCCAACCACAGACGCTTGGTTATTCCTTGGCAGACAGCCCTGTTGGCCTTCTCTCTTGGATTTACGAGAAATTACACAACTGGACAGACAATTATCCATGGGAAGACGACGAGGGTGAGCCACACGATACACACTTGTGGCGGTACTGATGTACGACAGTCTTGACCTGGGTTTCCATCTACTGGTTCTCGCGTGCTGGCCCGGCCGCTTCTCTGAGGATTTACTTTGAGTTTGCCCGAGGGCGATCAGACACTCCGTGGCAAGCCCTCCGTCCAAAGATCCCAATGGGTGCCTCGTTCTTTCCTAAAGAGTTGGTTGTCGTCCCAAAGGCGTATGTCTCCTTATCCTATTGAAGTGTCTTGATGTTGACTTGTCATTCATTTTAGTTGGGTTCGCCGAGGAAATCGGATCGTGGCTGAATTTGAACACGACAGCGGGGGTCATTTTGCGGCGCATGAAAAACCAGAGGAACTGGCGAATGATGTACGCAAGATGTTTGGAAAGGGTGGTGGGGCTTATGGCGTCGTTCCTAACAAGGACGGGTATGCGTGAGAGTGTACATTGTATCGTTTGTCTCCTCGAAGAAAGTGTCCTGCAATATATTTCAACGCAACTATTCAATCACACACCTAGAAACTTGGTACGAATCAACCAACTTCGTTTCGCAAATACACCTCAAAGCCACCCTTTCTTGTATCCGCGGGTGATCGCAGGGTCGTGGCTAGCGTTAGTAACCCGATAACGGTATACGGGCTTCTCGAGGAAACATAACATGTAACGTTACCTCATCGTTCCCTTCTTAATCGTCAACTTGCTTCATAACCTCGATGGCTGAGACACCGTTCACAATCGCCGTCCCAGACGCTCAACTTGAGGTCCTTCGCAGGAAACTCGACCTCGCTACCTTACCCGACGAGCTCGAAGGTGCAGAGTGGAAATACGGTGCACCACTCGCGGATATCAAGCGACTCACAGAACGATGGAAGGACGGGTACGACTGGCGCAAGCACGAAAGAGAGCTCAACGAGGAGCTACCCATGTTCACAAGAAACATTGACATCGATGGCCACGGAACGCTCAACATCCACTACGTCCACAAGAAGAGCGCCGCGCCAAACGCAATCCCCCTGCTCTTCTGCCACGGATGTTGGTGTGATCGCTTGTGACACGTTTCGGATTCATTAACGGACACTGTTACATAGGGCCAGGGAGCTTCTTCGAGGTGCGAAAGGTGCTCCCGCTGTTGACTGCGTCGTCGCCAGATCATCCCAGCTTTCATGTGGTGGCGCCAAGTCTGCCTGGCTATGGATTCTCTGAAGCACCTCGCAAGCAAGGCTTCGGGATCAAACAGTATGCCGAAGTATGTCTTCACTCGGCGTGTACATTCAAATTACCTATTTCCGTGTCTAGGTGGCACACAAGCTGATGTTGGCGTTGGGATACGACGAGTATGGTAATTCGGTTCATAAGAGTTCGTAATAGTCCGTTGATCATACACCATAGTCACACAGGGTGGTGATTGGGGACATTTTGTAAGCTTTACCTCACAAGTTTCTTTGCATCACATCCAACTGTTTCAGATTACGCTCCAGATGGCTTTGGATTACGGCGGAAGGCACGACAAGGCCTGGCACACAAACATGCCAATGTACGTATCCTGTATCGCCCCCTAGCCACGATTAATGATGATACTAGTGCCCATCCACCACATCCCTTGAAGGAACCGTTGTCATTCCTCGCGTTCTTGGTCACGCCTTGGACTACCAAAGAGAGGGCAGGTATGAAGCGCGCACAATGGTTCCACGACAAAGGCAGCGGATACATCTCAGAACAAGCTACCCAGCCCCAGACGCTTGGCTATTCCTTGGCAGACAGCCCTATCGGCCTCCTATCCTGGATCTACGAGAAACTACACAACTGGACAGACGATTACCCGTGGGAAGATGACGAAGGTAAGCCGTGTGTCCTTCTGCCCGCAGTCGTACTGACACATGACAGCCTTGACTTGGATATCCATCTACTGGTTCTCGCGTGCTGGGCCGGCCGCTTCCGTGAGGATTTACTTTGAGTTTGCCCATGGTCAATCCACCTTTCGGTGGACGCCCTTATATCCAAAGATTCCCGTCGGCGCTTCCTACTTTCCCAAGGAGTTGTTTGCGTTGCCAAAGGCGTATGTTACCCATCGTATCAAGGCTTCGCGACGCTGAATTGTTTTGCTAGTTGGCTTCGTCGGGGCAATCGGGTCGTGGCTGAATTTGAACACGACAGCGGAGGTCACTTTGCGGCGCATGAAAAGCCAGAAGAACTGACGAATGATGTACGCAAGATGTTTGGAAAGGGCGGCGGCGCCTATGGTGTCGTTTCAGGAAAGAATGGATATTCTCAGTGAACTTGGAACGATCTTCCTTTCTCTCTAACCATGTATGTGTATACCTCGTGTCATGTGTTCCGCACAAGATGTACACATGAGTGTAGGCACGAGTATCTAGCCTGTTCGTCTAGACGTAACCCTGTATTCCAAAGACACAACCAGTCAATCCAGCTACGATCAGCAGGTATTCCACGAATCAGGGTTACAAGACTAGACTCAACGTCAAGGCTAATCGTTGCAGGGTCACAAGTCGCTGCTAGCAACAGTGATGATATCTAGCGTTCGAGGAATAAGTGTCACCATAGCACCATGTCAACGCGTCACGATCACCGGTTCCTTCCGCCAGGACAGCTGCTGTCTGGGCGTACGCGTTTGGCATTGACACCTGTCAATGGGATGATCGTTGACCCCAAGTAGGGATTGCCAAAAGGAAAAAAAAAAAAAAAAAAAAACTTCCGAGATGGTGCCAGATCATGGTGGATGGGACGAAGTTGGTAGGGGGTTTTCATGATACATGGATATGATCCACGTTATCAGCCAACTCTAGATGGCGATTTGAGTGGTCAACAGATACGAGGGTTGGCTACCAAGAGGAAACACAAGCCCAAGCGTCAACGACTTTGGACTTGAACCTGATTCGTACGTACAAAATCATTGACAGAGCAACCTGTGCTTTTCATGTCGGGGTCTCCTGTGCTCAATGGTTGGCTGTGTCCGCCAGGGAATCCCAAGTAGTAGAGAGTCTTCCCTTGAACATGATTGTACTTGGTTGGTAGAAAAGCGGTGTTACCTCCACACATAGCTTCTGGACCTCCATTGCAGGGTCCAAAACCATCTCCCTTCAAATTGCCATCTTCCCAGTCGCGCATGAATACAAACTAATCCCCCGCATATCAAGAAGATCCTGCAATGGACCAACCTCTGCTTGCCTACCTCGTTGCCGCTTTCGCTGTCCTGATACCTTTGGTGAGTCCTACAAAACACTCTTTTGCATGATGAGCACCCTTCATCCTTGTTCTTCGAGCCACGAGTTCGTCTCTCCAAGACGTTCGTCGTGGCGATGACGAAGACAACCTCTGGGTCATAGCGGGACTTCGACGCCCGCTCTCTCTGATCTCATTCTCGCGTCTCCAACCCATCTGATCAACCGCCCAGCTCTATCTAGCCCTCGTCCTGCTCTCCCCCTCCCCCATCGTTACACGACCCTCAGAAAAGACCTACCGCACACATGCATCGGAAACACCCCTCCCCCTCCCCTCGCTCTCCTCCCCAGGCTCGCTCGACCTGAGCGTCATCATCCCTGCCTACAACGAAACTGCGCGACTCCCCGCCATGCTCACCACCACCCTCGCCCACCTCCGCACCACACCACGCACCTACGAACTCCTCATCATCGACGACGGCTCCACAGACGGCACCGCCACGTTCGCACGCGCCCTCGCCGCGCAATACACCGCCGACATCCGCATCGTCACGCTCGAGCACAATCTCGGCAAGGGCGGGGCAGTGCGCCATGGGATGCTCCACGCGCGTGGACACCGCCTTCTCATGGCCGACGCGGACGGCGCGAGCCGCTTTGCAGACATCGAGGCGCTCTGGGCGGCCATGGACGCGCTCGCGCCGGACAATGAGCCCGCGGTCGTCGTCGGGAGCCGTGCGCACCTCGTCAAGACCGAGGCAGTGGTCAAGGTGCGTTGTGCGTGGTCGTACTGGTCGTGTGTTGATGTGTGTTGCAGCGCTCGCGTCTTCGAAACGTTCTCATGTATGGATTGCATACCCTTCTTCGTGTGGTGGGTGTGGGGCATGTTCGTGATACCCAGTGTGGGTTCAAGTTGTTCACGCGGCGTGCTGCACAAAAGATATTCCCCGCGCAGCGACTCACAACGTGGATCTTTGATGTCGAGCTTCTCCTGCTCGCCAAACAACTCGGGATTCCCGTCGCAGAGGTGCCCGTCGAGTGGCATGAGGTTGCAGGAAGCAAACTCAACGTCGTCAAGGACTCACTCCAAATGCTTCGCGACCTTTTGGTGCTTCGAGGGAATCAACTCATGGGGCGATGGAAAGTCACTCCTTTGTAGCAACGTGTACGATTTACGATTAATTTATGTAATACGTGCAACGTCACAGAGGAAGAATTTCGGTCCAAAAGACAAGGTCAACACATGCACGACTTCTACAAAAACAGCCACAGAACTCCTCTATCACTGTCAAAGTGTGTCTCTCCTTGAGTAAATACAAAAAAAGACCGTAGTTTTACATACATGCAACATTAATCTTAGATGTAGCAAAGGATGGGGTTCGTGAAACAAGGTCGAAAACCGATGTCCATCAGGGTGGAATATTGGCATTAATTTCATCAAGCAGTTCTTGCGCGATCTTGGAGTTGGACACCTGGACGACAATGAATCCGCTCTACTCGATCATGCAGCATAGATCTTACCCGAAGATTGTAGTGCACCGTTTTGTTCTCCTCGATAACACTGAATCGTATATATCGTGGATCCTGCGCCAGGAAGCACTTCATTCCCTGGAATAATGGTACATTCAACAATAATGTGTACACAGCTTCTTTTCGCATCACTACGACGAAAAAGTTAGCATGACAACACACGCTCAGCAAAATACAAACCAAGGCGAGCTGCACTTCCGTCCGCCCGGCGGACGTTGAGCCTCAATTGTCCAGTTCCCCGCTCTTTCCACTGGTTTTGTGGACAGAGCGAATACAACTTGCCACGCACGTGGAAAATTGTCTCTTCATCTTCTTCGCCTGTAATCACTACACGCACGCTCAGCCATTCTGTACCATCAAAGAGAAATCAAACCCACCTTCTCGTTCTGTCAGCTTTTCCTTTTCTTCTTCGCTTTGCTCTTCTTCGCCATCCTTGCTAGCCCGCAATCGTTCACCAAACGTTGACGGTGCACGATCACTTTCGTCCCTGTCCTCATCTTCACCACTTCCACTCCCTTCGCTGTTTCCAAGTATACTCAGCACCGACCCTTCTTTGCGCTCCAGGGAACTTCGTGAAGAGCCTCCGTTCGGCGACTCGGCCCTGACACGCTTCGGATGCGGCGTCGAAAACCCGTGCGCACCTACGCTTGCATACGCTGTGAACGCACTTGCGTTCATGCCTATCGATCGCCGCGTCGGTGACTTGCTCCGTCCAAGCAGGTTGCTCTTTCCACCATTGCTTCCCAATGGTGACTTGGCCCGCGGAAATGGAGAGCCAGTCGCAAACGGAGATGTAGATCCTGCAAAGGCTTCAAATCCTGTCCGCTTAGTGGCAGTCGGTGGTGTTGCTTGTTGTGAGGATGCAAAGATTGCAAACGATGGTTGACCAAGTGGTGATGCAAAGGAAGAATGTAGAGTGGTATCAAGAGGTAGTGCAATCTGCTTTGTAGGCGGAGATATGGGTGCTTTTCGGTTGTTGGATGGTGCGCTCGAAAAGATGTTTTGTCCCTTGACAGATGCAAATGGGGACGCTGTAGACGCATATGACATGAATCCACCCTACAACACATGTGAGCACACTATGACGCCATACAGTGAGGTGGTACCCACGGGTTTCGGTGCGGGGGTCTCCGGGGCTGGAACTGGAGCTTGTGGTAACTCGTCATTCTGTTCAGGAGGCGGTGACGGTCGCTTTGAGACACGTGGATTATCATCTTTATCTGTATCGTCCCTGGGCCGTTTTGCAGTTTCGGCACTCGGTGTGACCGTCGATTGCCCACTATCTGGCCCCAAACTTGTCGCGCGATCTGCCAACTTGCGTTTGAGGCCCTTTTCGGGTTCGCCACCGTCTGACTCGGATGCACGCCGGGTATGTGGAAGACTGGGAGTCGTATCTTGCGACTCCTCTGCGTACTCGGTGGCATCGTCGATGGAAAGCAGCGAACTTGGTGGTGCTTGTGTGGATTGTGATGCAAAGACGCATTGTGTCGCTTCATAGTTGCCCTGAGTCTCTTTCGCGCCTTGGGACGCTGCAATGCTCGGCTGGGGCTCGGATCTCGCTTCTTGCTGAGGCTGCGGACCCTGTTGCCACTTGATGTCTTCCACACCCTGACTGATCTGTCGGACTTTGACGTCGTGTGGAGGTGAGACACTGAGCACTGGTGAGTGTGGGTGGGACGGTGTCCGGGAGCGTGACTGGGTCTGGATATCTAGCACGTCCTCTTCGAGGGTGGTATCGAGGTGCACCCGGCCCTTTTTTGCGGGCGATTTCACGTCCAGCGCGTTCTATTATGGGAAATGGAGAAGCAGAAAACAGGGCATGATGGGGGCCAATTTACGTCAGGTGTACCACGGGGCGAGGCGAAGAAGACGTACTGCGCTGGTGGCATTTCTGGGTGTAGCAGGCTCAAGAGAGACCTCTCGTTCCCGTTTTCTGGAGAGTGTTTGTTCTATTCGGAGAGGTGGTGTGGATTGGAATCGGTGCAGGATGAGTCAAGGTTGACCGGTCTGATAAAACAAGGCCATGCTGTAGCCGGATAAACGCACCTGTACATTCGTTTGCGTCGGGCGACGGCGACGGCGATGGCGGGCAGGGCTTGCGGTCGTTATCGAAGCTGACAAGGGCCTCGTCGACGGTATCAGCCATTGTGCGCCGGTGGTCTGTGCGCTGTGAACGTGGTGTGGTGTTCTTGGAGAGCGGGAACAACAGGCGCAGCTGACAAGCGGCAGGGGAATGGCTCGGCACAACCCGATCACACAAAAGGACCCCTCTTTGTGCGGGGCCAGTCGAGATCCTCATTCATTACCGAATAACAATAATTCAACTACCCTCCTGCCGTCGCCGCTCGTCCGCAATCGTTAGCATGTGCACCAGACTCGGTTCAAAGACAGGCTTCGTCAGGATACTGAGGAGCATCAGCGGATGCGTGTGCCCAAGGGTCTAAAACTCACTGATCCACACCTGCGTCAAAGTACTCTCTCTGGTCCTTGACAAGCGCATTCCCTGCAACATAGATCAGTACCACACCACGCATCCAATGGGGCACCTTACCGGTCACACCAACGACAAAATCCTGCCGGCCTATCTCCCGAAGTTTCGCCACCACTTCTAACCCAGACATGATCGGCATCTGGTTGTCCAGGAACACGACATCATAGCGACCACACTCTTCATCCTGCTCCACTGGCGTCCCGATCCAGTCGTCGCGAAATCTCATGTGTCCAAACGTCCTCCCAACAATCATCTCGAGCGCAACCTCCCCATTCTCTGCAGTTGACACATGACAGCCAAGTCTTGAAAGGGTCCGAGACATGATTGTTCGTGTCAACCGATCGTCATCGACAACAAGCACGATCATAGGTGGCTCGAATATGGCAGATAGTCCCCTCCGCAACGATGGTGCTGGCGTTCCCTGAACAGGTGATTTCAGGTGGCTCGCGGTCGGGTCAACGGAAATAGGTGATAGAGAGGCTGACGCGTGTAGTAGATCCGTAGACCCGGAGCTAGAAGTAGCAGGTGGACTTGAATCCCTCCGAACAAGCGCCTTGGTATCTTCCGCTGTGGTTGTGCCGCCACCTATAGAAGAACTCTTCGTTGGGGTATCGGGTCCTTCATAACCCCAATCATTCGATGTACCAGCTACCGGGGAAGGTAATGGTGGACCTAGTTGAGTTCCGGAGGATAGCTCCCCAATGGTTCTCGTGAGCACGTGCGGTTCCCAGCCGTCATTCGCATTCGGCAACTTCAACTCTACCAGGCCGCCTACACAAAGAGTATCAACAAGGAATGCAGGAAAGCTGAATATGCACCAACCCTGGTCCATAAGTGACTCCATTGCATTAGAAGCTGGCGCCGGTCGCACTGACCGGTTCTGGAGCAAATCCATTGAGAGCGGTCCCTCGAGGTCAGATGAGTGATTCTCGCTCAGACCAGACTCGGGGTCTGGAAGATCGACGACTTTGACACCTACGCCTAGCGCTATTTCGCAATAGCCATGACAAACGGTGCCGCCACGCCATTAATGACGGGAGAAGAGCGCATATGAGGTGCCAATGATAAGGCGGAGATGAATATGGTACATACGCAATTCAACCCAAAACGTTGACCCATGGCCGAGTTTCGAGCGCACTCCCAAACGTCCTCCACTTAGTTTCACGATTTGTCGTACGAGGGCCAACCCTAGCCCTGTGCCCTTGCCACCCTGTTGTCGCCCCTGTTCAGTTTGGTTGAATGGGGCTGTGTGAATGAATGGGTGGGAAGTTGCTTCAAATATTGTCCAAGACTCACTAAACAGCTTTCCTTGGGTAATTTCATGGGACGGTATACCGGTGCCTGTATCACTGACCTCGATGCGTACAACTATCCTTTTCAACGTACTATCGCGTGATTCCGTAGCGTCGCCAACATCGTCCTTGACACGGTCACTCTGAGGAGTAACCAAGACCTCTTCGGCAATGTCCTCCACCTCTGCCTGAGGTTGTAGAATATCCTTGGACTCGGGGTGGGGATGTGCAGGAAGCACGAGGCGGGTTGAACAGGTAACACATCCACCGGCAGGGGTAAATTTGCATGCATTGCTGTCATCTGCAGTTAGAGACTATACTCTATAAACACGACAAAACCCCTCACCTAGCAAGGTTGTTGATGATCTGACGCAGTCGCAGCGCATCCCCGAGAACAACCCCATCTTCCTCATCACTCATGGTACTCGGGTCTTCCCCTGCAGCTTCACAAGCCGCAAAATGTGCAACCTACAAAATCAGATCGTGGTTCGGAGTAACGTTCGCGTAACCCACTTCATCAATGGTCCTGTCCAGATGTGTCACTAGTTCTAGATTACGCGCATCCGTAGCCATACGCAACGGGACGAAGAGGGTGCGTATCACTGAGTGGAATGCGTATGGTTTGTACAAAATCTCGAAGCGTCCACTATCCATGCGATTACTGATGGAATGTCAGTACTGGCTATTGCAACGTCCGATATAACTTACAAATCGAGCACATCGTTAAGCACTTGCACGAAAAAATTAGCAAGGGAAGACAAACGGTCTATGAAGAAACCAACCTTTGGACATCATAACCAAACTACCTCCAAGCGCCATGAATTCGATTTCCTGTGCTTTTGACACGGCACCAGATGCCTCCATGTTCTGGACTGCCAAGACTGGTGCAAGGTGAGACAAAACGTGGATACTTTGGCAATACGTACGCGCCGTGTTAAGAGGTACACGGACCTGTGCAAGCTGTGGTATAAATTACGTGAACCCTGTGAGCACCAATGAACTACTCATCATGAAAGACATAGCTGTCCAATCACCCGTGAGCACCCTGAGAATGATACGATGGGAGAAACAATTTACGATGTCAGTCGCCGCTTCGAATCTGCTTCCTTACGTTCGTTTATCTGAGCTTTCTGTGTTTCTTTAAACTGAACCTTGAGCTGCTCGCGAAGAATAAATAGCCTCCTCTCGGACTGGGAATTTGTCAGAAACTCTGGCCCACGATGAATGAAGATGCGGTCTTCTTACGTTCTCATGCATATAATGGACAAAAAGAAGGAAAATGTGGTATAAGATATAATTCAAGAGGTCTTCATCGACGTATTAGTAATTCCTCTTCTATCGTGGCGAAGTTACGCACTCCGGACCCAGATAGGGCGTTGTGGCAAAATCAATACAGATGCACTGCGGCAGGAGCGTGTGAGGGACATGAAATGGTATCTCAGTCTCTACTCACACGATAAAAAAGGCCAAAGATCCGACGAGCGCGGCCACCCTGCTTATCATCAACCCAAATAACGCAATTGTTTGTAAAGCCGAGGTATAACTGGTCTAATCGTTAAATCGGAAAAGAAAGCGGAATAGGAGAGCCGCACTAGAACATGCTAAGAAAATCCTTTGTGCCGAGTTCAAAAATGCCAGAGGGGCTATAGAAGCCACACAGGTACCTTTGACGAGATAGTGTCAGGGACGGTCGAGATTCTGAGGAGTAGGTGGTACAAACATAGAAAGAAGATCGTAGAAACCCCTGAACGTTGCTTAGAATGCACCGATAAGCTGAATGAGAGTCACATACCAACACCAGGTCGCGCACCCAACGAGTATTTGGTATGGAATTGGACAGTCGCGGGGAAAGTCAAGTACAACAAGTACAAGCAACGGGAAAGTCAGGGCGGGTGTGAGCTATTGGTGGTGTCAGTGACCATCGAGCGGAGCAAAAGGATCGACCGACACCCCATAACCATATTCTGTCAAAGATATTGACTGGACTAGCGATGGTGGAAGCCCCAATGATCCAGTTAACGACAAGAAAGAGAGAGGACCACGATACCAGAGACTGGGAGCGATTGAATGCATTATTTGAAGAGGAAGGAGAGGGATACCTTCTTAATGAACCAGTGTTCTTTGCGAAACCTCTGTTCAGTCCTGTCGTCAGGGAAGCGGATGGAGAAGAACTTGACGACCGCAGGCCACACCTGCCAGTGAAAGGACCAGAGGGACAAGGAGGGGTGGGTATCGTCTGCGCCCCGACCGAGACTTATGTGAGGATGACTATCGGTGGATCTCGAGTGACCACGTTCGGGGGATAGATCAAGTGAACTTCTGAGGTCCTCTGACCAATCTCTATCGACGACGATCTCGTCCACCTCGTCATCGTCGGGGTCCTCTCTAGTTCCCTGGCCCGTGCGAGGATGACTACACTCTAGGGAACTATCGGCGACCGCGGAAGAGTCGGAGGGCGAGTCGGCGCCGATTCGCCTAATGAAGCGAGCCCAGCGCAATCTGAGGCCAGCGAACCTGGTGGTCTTTTTCGACCTGCGCCGAGCGACACTTGGTGGTGGTGGTGGTGCGAGTGCGACTGGAACGGGTAGTTGGAGGAGGTCGTGTGGGATGGATCCGACTGGCATGATGGGGGTAGCAGATCAAGTTGCGTCCGTCGAGAACTGAGGGGGCCATCGGGCAAGATAATGCGGCCAATCATCTGCAGAAGGAAGTCGCCCAGCCAACGCCGATGTGGGTCTATCATCCCTACCGCTTCTCACCGCCGGCACCAATTCGACCCCCGCACAACCTTGAGCGAGACAAAACCCATCCACGCTCGCCCCGAAATCTGCCAGCGATTGTCTGGTACGCTGAACTGCCCAGACCTGTCTGGTCTGTAGCACGAGAACGCCCAAGTACCCGCCAGCGGACACCAGGTGGGACATTCGCGCTCTGTCGGAGTTTGATTTCTGCACGGCACTCTGCCTTTCTCGCGTTGTCCACCTTGTCCCCTTGTCGTCCCCGTCGACTCGCAATTGCGACTAGCACAACTGGTACGCAAAAAATAAGCCTTTCCCTGCATCAGGACGTGACCTCTGCCCGCTCAGCACCCCTGTAGATTTTTTACTCGCCATCTCCCCCACTGCGCCTATGGCAGTGCAGATCACCCTCAAGGGCGGGGACAAAGTCAAAGTCAATGGTAAAAATCAGCCCGCACTCATTTCCGTCTCCTCTCACCCTTAGAAACAGACCATGTATATTGTTCCCCCCCGTGGTCAGTCCGGGACGGCACCCCCTACTCCGTTGCACGCATAATGGAGTTCCTCCCCCCCGAGGGAACCAGCAAAGGTAAAGGAAAGGGAAAGGAAACCTATACCCGTGTTCGTCTCGCCTGGTACTATCGTCCAAGCGACATCAGCGATCGCCCCGTCGCAGATTCTCGCCTCCTCCTGGCCGCCATATATTCAGAAGTCTGCGACATCAACCAGCTTCGCTCCAAATGCTTTGTCATCCACAGGGATAAAATAACCGACCTCGCTGGGTGGAAAAAACGCCCAGACAGATTTTATTTCAACCGTTTATTTGACCCTTACATTAAGAAGGAATTCGAAGTCATCCAGGCAACAGATGTCCGAAATCGTACGTACCATACAAGTCACGTGTTTTCAATCACCTTCATCCATCTGCGCAGTTCCCGATCACATACGACAGGTCTTGCTCTCCAGATACGAATATGTGGTCGCAGAGAAGGATGTCGTTCCTGACCTCACAGACACTCTCCGTCTGTGTGCTACTTGCAGCCAGTGGTGTCCAAAGTGAGCGTCCACTCCCCACACTCTGTCTCATCTTATTGACTCCGCCCATTAATTAAGCCCCGATACGGTGGGATGTGATAGGTGCAAAAAGTTCTTTCACATGGGCTGCGTCCAGCCACCCCTCCATGCCAAGCCGTCGCGTGGTTACGGGTGGACGTGCGCACCGTGTTCGAAACGCCACGAAGAGGAAGTTGACAGTCACGATGTCCGTCATCCAACACCAGTTACCAAACCCAAGTCGAATGCGCCAGCACCTCGTGGCCGTGGTCGCCCGCGAAAGGACCGTACCCTAGCAGAGAAGGAAGAGAACGTGGACATCAAGTACTACAAAATGTGGCCCTTCCGATATTTTGGGTGAGTGACACTCCGAGCGCTGATTCCCCTGAGTTAAACTCCTGGCTACCCGAATGCCGGCAACTACTCAAGTCAGTATACTGTTGCGGAGGACACGCTTGGTATGTGTGTGAATTACCATAAATGGACAAGGTTATATATGGATCGTAGATCCCGACGACCTCATTTTTCCCCGCGCTGCCACTCGTGTCGGGCCCAAGTACCAAGTTACAATCCCCCCTCTTGGTCCCTTACTCTTACCCTCAGGACGCGACAATGTCGTTGACAGCGAGCAAAGGGGCGGTGACGATACCATAGAGATAATGAGCGCTGTAAACCACTTTGAAAGACGTGCGTAAATATACAATATACCGTGCAGAAACTCCTACTAATTATGCATTCAGCTTCCGATGGTACGTAATATGGTACTTTACACAATTCCGACCTTTAAGTCCTGTTTATACACGAAGCGGATGACTGGATGGGTCTTTGGAGTATAAATCACGCAGATCACCACGACGTAGATTGGCTCACAGAGGCAATGCATCGCTGCACATGGACGCGTTCGCTGGAAAGGGGTTTTTGCGCTGTGGACATGAATACCCCAACTCGTTTACGGAAGGTAACCATATATTACCTCGTAACCGTCTCTTCTGCTGAATCTCTTTTGGAAGTGGAACAAGGTGGAGACCCCTTTTAGAGACAAAAAATGGACACCGGAAGAAATTGCGGCGTTTGAGGATGGTATCCTTCTTCATGGTCCAGAACTCCGAGCGGTACGTGACGAAGTAGGCACGCGAGCCCTGCCAGAGGTCGTCCGATTTTATGGCCATTGGAAAAAGTGTGTTTCCGAGTTTGTGCTGCTGTTCCATCTTTTAATATTTGATGTTAGTGCCAGGCTAAAGGAGGAGCACATACTTGCGCGAAAATGTGCCGCAGCTGTCAAAGAAGATGGCGAGGAGGATCTAATAACCGACACACCAATGTCTGAAGATGAAGGATCTGTTATTCGCGGAACAACCAGAGCAAATGCGGGTTGCGGAGCTTGTCGAACACGCGAATCCGATGCATGGTGGCGGGCTCCAAAGGGACTTCCTACCAATATCCTTTGTGATGCTTGTGGCACGAACTGGAGGAAATATGCCGACCTGAATGTTCGACCTATTCGTGAGGAGACTTTACCTCTCGGGAAGAGGGGTGTAGATAAGCTCGACGTGCCGCTGAGTGCTCCGAATGCGAAGCGGCTCAAGGTAGCGTTCGTTTCTCACATGTTTCTGCTCGATTGATTTTTAACGCTCAACAGACCTCACTGATGATGAATGGCACCCCTCCACCCATCACACCTGTTGCATCTCAATTGCGCTGTTTGGCGTGTCAAAAGAATGGACCGATGGGTCGGGTTCTCAAGTGTAATCATTGCCATTTCCGAGTTCATGCAGGTAGATACATCATTGTTCTAGGTGAATAAAGAATGCTTACTTGGTTGTCAAGGAATATGTGGTGTCTCTGTAGACAAGCATGCTGTAGAGTCATGGCTATGTGACCTGTGTGATAATGAGAAGACAGAGGAAGCATCTTTGGTGAGCTACTGTCTTTTTTTCCTGTTAACTTTGTTTTTCGTATCTTACTCGAACACGTAGAATACCAACTGCGTGCTCTGTCCGCCAGTGAAATCAAGGCTGTCGGTAAGGGACCTGGATTCATTTCTGCGCGCCGTGAAACCTACAGAAGGGCAAGCCTGGGTTCACGTTCTGTGTGCCGTATTTTCTCCGGAGATCACGTTTTCCGATGTTTCGCGCCTGCGGTTGGCGGAAGGTATCAGCACCATTCCTCGTGCCCGCTGGGTAACGGTACGTACTCTCCTCCGAGCCGCCATGAAGCTACTCTCATATGCTACAGCGGTGCACTTTGTGTAGCGAAACGGGTGGTGCTGTCATCCGATGTAGTGATTGCATCCGGGAATACCATATTTCGTGTGCTTGGAGGAATGGTCACCGGTTCGGTTTCGAGATTCAGCCTGTAAATCGTTTCGCCACCTTCCACTCTGTAAAGCTTACGCATGCATACCTGGCATCCAGGCACGGCTTCACCGTCGTGACATCGTTCCAACTACGTTCAAGGGTGAGACGGGGAACATGATCCCGGTCGTGTCTTGCCAAGAACACGACGCAAGCAAACGCGTACTGTTCGACATGTGCGAGACGGACGAGACTGGCGAGGTAACATTTCTACACTTTTTCATTCTCTCGGCGGCGCGCTGACCTTTACTTTTCCTCTTGTACGTATGACCTCAGACCGCCCTACAAGCATACTGCCGAACATATAAGAATGCCTCTGCCTCCCAGGCCCATGCACTCCTGCGCAAAGCCCAACGTCTGGACAGCCTCTTGCACCCTCCCCAGGCCGACGATGATGGGCCGGATGAACCACACCCCCAATGTAGCATTTGCAAGACGCAATATTCGCCGTACTTCCATCAGATGTCTCCCAGTGACTTCTATTACTGCCACAAGTGTAATTCATTGTAGGATGGGGGAGGCAGCGCTGATGGAGGAGCCGGAGTGGACTGGGTTCAAATCGCCGCGCACGATCTGGGGGATGCTGGAGTGATGTCTCGTTTTCTTTGTTTACCTATTACTGGTCGCAAGCTGTTCCTCTTCGTGTTGTTATTATGGGTACATTGTAAACTAGTTTGGGAATGGAGGTCAAGACAAATGAGATGCAGCAACTGAACAGATGTTACTTGATCATGGACATGTCTAGAATCCAGGATGAGCTTGATATAAGATTTGAGCGAAATTCGGAGGAACAGGGAATACTCGAGAGACACACTAACTCATTTCCTCACAAGGCGAGCGCTCCTGTTTCCAGCTCATGCACCCACAGCCGCGTTGCAAACATTGTTTACCGATCGTTGGTCGTTGACCGTTCCTTTTGAGCCATCATTACAGTACACTTATTCGTAAACTAGTTTGAGAATAAGGGAAATGGTAAAAAAAAAGAAAGGTAAAAAGCAGGCACAATGAGGTATAGCACTTGAAGTACCACATGGCACCGGATAGTCTGTCACGCAATCCTAAACATCCAAATAAGCAGAATCTTAAATAGAAAGGAGAGTGAGCGTAAAATCGAGTCCATTCTGATGAGTGTTGTCTAAATCTTCACCCGTCTGTAGTACAATACATATGCAGGACGTCCCTACGAGATAGAAGGTGAGACATGTCTCAAACGGAAAAGATTGAATCCATACCACCACCTCCTTGGCATCGGTTGAGGTTATCCGACTGTCATCACAATAAAGCCACCCCGGTCGGGATGCGACAAATGCCGTATCTGAACATATTCATGAGTCCAAGTCCAGTGACCTAACGAAAGGAAAAGAAACGCTTACAGTGGCCATTACTAAGGCTGCCAAAGTGGTTCGTGACGGCATATAGATCATACTTGTAAGGTGGCAGCTGGGTGCGTGGATCATCGGCCACACCATTCGTCGACCCCGACTTCTCAACAATCTTGTGCATGTCTGGCGGGAGCGGAGATGGCATATAGTTGGTGAGATCCAGACCATTTAAAGGGAAATCGACGATTGTTTCGATCTTGTCTGTAAAGTGGCCCTTGACAGAGAAGCGTTTGAGATGGATCAACAAGACAGGTGGTAGCCGCGAGAGGGTGAGAATCTTGGAGGCACTGCGCAACGTTTTGCATTTCGGGCAGTGCCTAAGGCTGGTCAGCATTGTTTCAAGAATAGCCGACGATGCTACTCGCCATGCCTCTGACTTCTCTAGGATTTCCATCTTGACAAACGCGTCCAAACATGAATACAAAGGAACTCTTGATGGGCCCTTGACGGAGGGTATCGGCAAGGATAGATACATAAACGAATTATAGGTTGTCGAAGTCTGTAAAGTAGTAACTTATCAGCAAGGAGGGTCTCAAACTCAAGAGCATCATCATCACTGACGTGATGGCAAGTCAGGCACTCCATCCTGTTCCGAAATTGCCCTTGAAAGTAATCCACGATTAAGCTGTCATTTCGCATCCTGTATATTTCCCACTCTTGCTCGCTCGCAACCTGCTGAGGCAGTTTTTCGAGTTCAGCCTCTCGTTCGGGTGATGGCTCGTTATTAGCTTTCGTGAGTACGCGATTGAGGTCTTCGTGAAGGGCGTCCAGGAGAAATGTCAAGAACTCCTGTGAGTCATGCTGGTCTGAGCCACCAAACTGGGCTGCATAATTACATATCGATTTCTGTGCAAGAGGAATAGGCCACCTCGACTTAGATCGACGAAGAGACAAACGTACCCGGAACATGAAAGGAGTGAAGTGCGGAAGCTCCGAATGCGACATCTCATACAGGATCTGCGCAAATGCAGACGCCAGTTTCCCCTTCATTCCTAATGGATTTAACATGTTTACTGCACTCTTCCACCGCCCATCTTAAACACGGTCAATAATCTTGTTGGATTGAGTGTTGAACAAGTAGACCATACCCGTGAAGAATGTGGCAAAGGGCACCGTGGCACTCAAACACTGAATTGTCGCATTCATATAGCATGTATTGCCCAGGTTCTTCAACCCAGTTGTGCTGATTTGTAGATTAGACCAATAGATGACTGGATAATCAGACGGGATGATTGGAGGCTTCGGACCTGTTTGGGACGCGTATGGCACCGAAGTAGAGTATGACGGTGAATGGAGGAGATGAGGTCGTGAATCTCGACGCTCAGACACAGGGGAAGCCGCGGGTGGAGGTGGCCGAATAACATGGAGATCGGGGTAGTCGATGGAGGTCGGGCGACGAGTAAAGCTTGTCCCGTCCATGTAGTCACTCCTCCGTCTTGCCAACGGCGAAGGGTTGATGGATGCTTGAGGAGGGAGGGGTACAGGAGTAAATGACGAAGGGGTTTGAGAGAACGACGATGTGCTCGCTCCGGAGTTTGATGCTGAGGTAATTGTAGGGTATGTGATAGATGTCGAATTTATGATACTGCTACCAAAAGAATAGGATGTTGGTTGAGGTGACTGTGATATCTGTAGCCAAAGTATGAACGTGTTACCATCAAAAGTACCAATAAATCTTACACTTTCCGATTGACTATGAGAATGTGATATAGATGGAGGCTTGGATATTGGGCGTCGACGAAGTAAGGAGACAGGACCATCTGGAGCTGAGTCACTTTCAGGAATCCTTCCGGGCAATCTTTAATCATTGTCAGCTCTGAGCAGCCTTTTCAAACATTGGAACAGTCAAGACATACAAAACAGACGACTCCAGAGGCCGTTTCTCCGTCAACATGCCATTTGCAGGCGACGAGCTCGATAGCAATCGATTGCGCAATGTATCAGGGATCGGTGCAGAAGACAGTATCGCACCCGAGGTACTGCTGATACCGCTCTCGAAAATGCTGTTGGAAGAGGCTCGTGTCCCTCCCGGAATTCCGCGGGTAACTTCGTCCGGAAATATTTGTCTCCACGCGTGGAAGCCTCCTTCAAGTAATACGGGCATATGGCGTAAAAACTTCCTGAACGCACCGCTAAACACTGCATCGACAAAAGCCGGCAGTGGACCAGTAACACCGTACGTCTCGGAGGCGGCATCGTAAAGAACCACTAGGTCAAACTTGTCACGGTTTTGAAAGAGAACCCATTCTTCACGTGGTGCGACAACTAGCGAGTTCTCAAGGCTAGCAGCTGTCACGCTATGCCTATCATTAGCAGACGGCACGCCAGCGTGAGGTCGTAGTTACCTTGGACGTGTAAGGACAGATGGCTCTAGGCATACTATGGCATCTGCTTTGATATGTTCTGTATCAAATTCTTCTCGCGTTCGTATGTCAACCACAAGGGTTTTAAGTCCGGGTGCATATAGGTATTCACGCAGAATCTCGGGGAGGATAGTATTGGACCCTATAATGGCCGGTTTGTCTGGTGTGGGTGACGTTTTTGAGGAGTGTGAATAGAGAGTGAGACTGTTGTCAATAGAGGGCTTGAACATGATTACTGGAGAAGCTGGACGACTGATGAGAGTGTTCATGGTCGGTGTTATTGGTGTACTCGAGGGTCGTGGTCCGGGGTCGATGGAAAACGACGGAAACTGCTTAAGTTGAGGTGAGTTCAATGGTTCAACGCCATTTACACCGTTTGATTGCGAAACAGACGACCGATGGGTAGTGCTACTGCTTCCTGTCGGTTCTCGAACTGGAACCGACGGAAATCTGGATGCAAACTCATCCAACTCGTCTATTGAAGGGAAAGCCAAGGAAAACTCAGCAATCGAAGTATGAGTAAAGGGGGGAGACGATGACTCTGAGGATGGGGAGGGCGGACCTAGGGTGGAGGGTGGGACGACAGCGTGAGGCGATGATGCCGTTGAACTGCTGTTGGATGGTGGGACAATGGCTGAAAGCGGAGGTGGTGGTGGCGCCGATACAAGTGTTGGCGATAGCTTGTGTGTGCGTATTGGCTCAGGAGACTTGAGTGGAAGAGGAGGGACAGATGGCGTCACAGTGAATTCTCGGTAAGCACGCTTGGGAGCGTCAACGGCTAATCCAGCGTCGCTCAACTTCTTGACACGATCTGCTATTGAGGGCCCGACTTGTCTACCCGGGGCTGCGTGTGCGTTATCATCGCTAATTGGTTACATGAATAGAGTTTAAGAGATATAGGGCGATAAGGCTCACGTTGCACCTGATTTTTCCAGATCGGTCAACTTTGCTTCAATGGCTTGAACACGTTGCGTAAGATTACTGCCATCCGTCTGAAGATGCCTCAGTGACGCGCGAGTCTGACGAGATAAAGATCAACCTTTTGGAAGTCGACGAACTCCTTGTACAACACCCCATGCCGTCCCGGTTTGGTTTCTGCAACGACCTCGGCGCTGGCCATAAACATATGAGTTAGCATGCCGGCCCTCAAAAACGCGCCGAGAGCCGCCTTAAGGTCGCCCTGGTTCTCATAGATCCGAGCTTGCTGAGACTGGGTGCGCGCAGACCTAATAAGTGTGATCGTGGATACACCCTTGGCAGCTTTTCGAACGTCCTCCTTTGCCTTTTCCTTGATTTCTGCAACCGTCAGATCATTGGTTGAAATGGGAGAACCATTCTGCATTGCTGCTGGTGGATTGTGGCTGTTTCTGGTATCGTCAGGAAGGTAAAGGTGGGAACTTTCACTGTGCGAAGATCCAAAGCCAGGTCCGGGATTTGTCGGATAAAGTATAGTAACTCCAGGCATTAAAACCAGAACAAGATGAACTAGGGACAGACCGGAGGGACAAGGAGGAGGAAGACTTGCCAAAGGCGGGATTACGTAACGCGCAGCCAAACTGTCACGCACTGTGACCAGTGTGACTTAGCATTAACACGTGATCAGACGCGTTCAACATCGACTTCGACGACGAGCACGACAAAAATGCCGGAGAACGTTCATTGGGCGCTTGACGTCTCGATATCTGACTTTGGTTCAACCTTTGACACGACCACGTCTTCTTGCACGTCGACCTCGACCTTCCAGTACATAAACTCTCAGTTGGTTGCACATGGATTTACTGCTGGCCCCGGGATATCACTGGAAGGTATCTCCAATGAAAATATGGAACGTGTCACGAAATGTATTCTTGCAATGCTCGGCCAACGAGTGGTATGTCGCTGTTCTTCCATCCAAGTGTCCACCTCTCAACACCTGGCAGACCGACATGGCGCGAGCAGAGGAGCTATCAACGAAATTACGAACGTTATCCTACGACCACGAACGACTTATGAACATGCATCGCTCTTCCACAGAGGAAGCGCTGAATGCAGCACGTGAGATGAACATGTACAAATCGCGTCTTGCGTGAGTAGCAGCAGAGCGGGTGAACTTGCTGGACATTCCTCACCAGTGCGTGCTAGGACTGCTGCCCGCTCCCTGCAATCATCAGAGTCAAATCATAAACAAACCACCGCCGAACTTCAGCGTACGAGAACGTCACTTCAGGCACTTCGTGCCACACACACTTCCGAACTCAAGAAGAGGGAGAAAGAAATCGAACGAATGGTGGATAAATGGACCAAACTCGCAGACTCTCAGGCGAGATCGCCTGGTATGGTCATTCAAGGTGCCAACGCTGGAGTCGTCTCGGGCATGGAACTGCTCGGAAGGGGTCAAGGCTACCTAGAAGTTGCTCTGGAACATGCTGAAAACTCTAGGAGAGAGCTCCTCGACGAGACAACTCGGCTTAGAAGACTAATACTTGTGTCAGCGAATCGCCTGCAGTCTATGGTGCATCAAATACGTACATTGGCTTCCATAAAGTCAGAAGAAGTAAGCTTCTTTCGTTACTTCTCGACTGTGATAACCTAATGTGCAATAGCCTCCTTCCTTTGACCACGACGCGTTGTTCCCGCTTACCCCAATCAACGCGGCGGACGATAAAATATTTTCACTCTTCGCTTCTGCAAACGATGCTATTTCCCTGCTTTTAAAACATCTCTCGGATATGCCTGACGTCACCACGCCCGAGGAACCTGCGGGAACAGGTTCGGAGGAATGTAAGCACCTCGAGGCCGTCATCGAGAAGCTTCAGACCGAACTTGGTGAGTTGGTCGTTGTTTACTACCACACCTTCAATTGATAGCATTCCTCTTCCTCAGAAGAAGCCAGGAAACTACACGAAACACATGCGGCCGAAACACGCGAACTTCTTAATCAACTTGCAGTTCAAGGGACACAGAAAGCATCCATGGACAACTTGCTGATCACTTCCAAGAACGATGCCGAACGCGACCGGCTTGATCACATCAAGAGAGAGCTTGAAGACGAGCGGGAAAAATTCACCCGAGCAGCTGTGAAACTTGGCAAAGAAAAATCTACCTTTGAAGTAAGGTTCACAATGTGATACACTCTCGTCTCTCATCCGCCACATTTAGAGTGAAAGGATCAACTTCTTGGAAGAAAGGCGATTATGGCAGGTCCAACAAATGCGTTCCGAGCACCATCCCACTCCCGCTCCGGAAATGCAACCTAGCACCAGCGCACCCCCCTCCCCTAATCTGGTTGACTACCTTCCCGAGGCAAAGAAATCGCCCCGCAAGTCTCCACGCAAACAGAAATTGGTTGGCAAATCGGGCAACAGTCGTAAAATGCGTGTCTCTCGTCGTTCCTCGATCTTTTCCATTTCACCCCCGGCTAACGTTGAGCCCGCGTACGAGACAGAAGTGATACCCCTCATGGTCCCCACTTCAAACCAACAATTAGATAATAAGCCATCCGCCCTTACAAAATCGATCCTCCCCACGTCTTTTGTTCTCCCCCCTCCATCGCCTAGGACGTCATTGCCACCGGCCGACCCTTTGCTTGGTCCCTTGGATAGTCACATCCCTGAGAGCAACCTAGACCCCGCCAAAGATTCAACTACCCCTCCCCCACAACCTCTTCCGGAACCCATTCCGATGATCGTCGAGCCAGTTCCCGCCCCCGTCACTATGGAAAAACCCGCACTAACCATACCACGAACGCCACCCTTCCGACACCCGTTCCCCATGGCAAAACCCATGGCACCTCATATGACGCATGCCTATTCGCCCGTAAAACCCAGCCCGCTTAGCCGCATTCTCATGCTCGCCGAGTCACCGGAGAGCCCGGAATCTGAACCGCTGTCCAAGTCAGATGGTGAAGGTGTGACACCTACAGGATGCCCTGTGCCCGTTGCGGTGGCGGCAGCGTTGGTGAGGGATGACGACGACAGCCCACTCAGGGAGAAGGAGACAGGACGGAACGTGGCACAAGTGAAAAGGGTAAAGGTTGACAAGGCAGACACAAAGAAGCGGACGTCAAAGGAGAGGAGCAAGGTAAAGGAGGAGTCTGTTGTGCTCGCTCCCACGAGTACTAAATCCAAGATGAATGGTGCCGGAGAGAAGGAGAACCGGGACAAACCGTCTTGGAGAGGTTCACCGCCTGTGCCAAGTGCTCCGCCAACGAAACAATCGAGCACCTCTGCGAGCAAGGCTGAAGTCCCGTCTAAATCTACAACAAAAGTGACAGGAAAGCTGCCAGTTGGAAGAGGTGGGGCAAGGAGAGTGCTTGTTGGCAGTGCCGAGGCAGCACCTTTACCTGGATGGCGAGGATGATCGATGATCCACATTGTACATGTATTGTATGCTTACAATTCCCAGCATAATTGTACAAGATACCCATTCTGCCTACAACGATAGCACCCGTCCTCCACTAGGAACCGGGACCACGAGAAATCAAGAATGAACCAAGATAGTGGTCAAGGTCCGCAATGGCGGTTGAGGGAACGATCGTTCCCACATACCCATCTGGACGAACGACTACGAGTGTAATCTGCTCTGGGTCAATGCCAAATCTTTCATACGCTCGCCCACCCTTGCTGCCCGTTACATCGGTATCGTCCAGAAGTACTCTGCAAGTGCGCGGATCAACCAACCAGCTACAACCAGCGATAGGTAACACTTACTTCGCCCAGTGGGGACGGAAGAAGGCCGGAACGAGCAAGTAATTGATGTCATCTTTCTTTCCCGTAGCGATCGCGATGATACTGAACACGGTCGAGATCTTCCCACCACTGTATTTATCCAGAACACCTGAAGGCTTGCTCAACTCCTCTGCCAGTAAATCAAGCTCAGCGGTTTTCGTTTTGCTCAGATCCCCCACAAAGAACAGGATTTTGAAGCGAGCATCGGATGGAAGCAAATCCTGTATCTCAATTGGGCGTATGTCCGCCGCGCGAACAAAGATATGAGGAATCATTCTTTGCCCGATAACGAGGCTCTCGGCACATTTCTGATGTTTGACATCCACAATGGTAGATGGAGAGTAGTGGACACCGATTCCACTGGTGAACCCTCCGAACGCCTGGAATGCCCTGTTATAATAAAAGTCGACGGAGAAAAAAGGAATCAGTGATAATCCGGTCCAGTGCACAAGATGCGAACCGTAAGAACTCTTCATGGGATACACCCCCATCGTTCTCTGCCGTCCTTGGCTTTCCAGAGAACAACGCGGCAAACTTTTTGTCAAAGTCTATCAGGTCTTGAGCGTATTTTCTGCGTTCGAGCTCGTACTAAGAAGAATCGGTTCAATAAGCACTGGGGAGCGAGCAATCTAAAACCTACCGTCTTCAAAAGTGATAGGCTAGACCAACCCTTGAGCACTTGCGCAAGCTTCCATGCTAATCATTCATTTTTCAGTTCATGCCTAGCAACTTCCATGATGCGCCTACCGAGGTTGTGAGTATCATTCATGCTGGCATTCATACCTTGACCTGAATCAAGGATCAGTGATTAAGGAACTCTGCGTAAGAGGTAAACCATTTTACCAGCTTTTGGAGAATGGGTGTGGCACGCGTCACCGGCAATGAAAACGCGGTCCTTGACGGAGTAGCTTGATGCCACACGCTGTCCGACTAACGAGCGTCCACAAATTAAAACAATTATGAATGGGGATTTTGAAAAAGACATACTGATATAGATTGTCCACCATTCAATATCTTCCGGGTCGTCCAACTCGTACGGATGAAATATCTTCCTCGCGATCTACCGGCGTTCAGGGATCAGATGTCAAAGCCCACCACTCTTACGAAAAACCCACCGAAAGGAGCTTCAGGGGGCTCATCCTACCCTTGTCAACTCTTCCAGTTGCTGGATCTACGACATCCCTGTCGGATAGTTGGATGTAAAGACGAACTGTATCCCCTTCACGGGGAATGACCATGGCAGACCCGCTGGTTGAATGGATAGCAGTGCGGTTACGGATATCTGGAAAGTTTGTCTCGGGTATAATGTCGACGACACCCCAGACGTAGTCTGGTCAAGTTAATCAGGCACACAACGGAAGCACGTTACAAGTCCAATAATCACCGGTTTGTTCGCCTTCCATATCGATTCCTAGAGACTTCCGGACCCACGAATGTGCACCTGGAGACAGAACATCAATATGGTTGTCCAGGCCGAGGGACAAGCGACTTGTGTCTCACCATCTGCTCCAACAACGAATTTGGCATGTATGACTTCTGTCTTGAGATCACCGTCAGTCACATCCAAATGTTCTACAGTGACCTGTACTGATTGCGTGAGTACCTCGGATAAGCGATTGACAGAACGCCCACTTTCACTGGGTGTGAAGAAAGGCTTGATAACTCGTTAGAATCCTCCGAAATCTCAATGGCCGATGGCAGTCTCGGGCGCTCGACTTCAACTCCATAGCCCCTAATGGAGTCAAGAAAGATGGCTTCTATTGCTCCCTGGTGGAGTGTGATCTAGATAGCCGTGCAAGAATTAACACCAAACGGAAACATTAGATTACAGGGGCTGTTACTTCAAATGGATAGCGTGCAGTTGGTGCTGTGACATCAGGGGCACGTCCGGTGCACTTGAGGGCCACTTCTTCAGACAGTCGAGAAACCCTCCAGGGTTGAAAGTGACTCACCTCGATCTCACCGTTTTGATTAGGGTTGTAAAAAGCCTGAGGGATTGAGCCCATTAGACGCGTCGACTGCATGAACAAGATAGCTCCTACGTACACACATATGCATTTGGTTTCCCTCTCGGATCAAGCGCTCGGCAAGCCCATAGCTCTGTCGCAGAAGTTGGAGACGCAACAAACGACGTGGAACGGGGGTTGGCTATACCTGCAATACCTCGATCGTCCTTGGCTGGATACCATCTGCCTGACCAGCCTTGACTTTTACAGGACTAGAGAGATTCAGCAATCCGTTGCTCGCGACGACAGTCACGCCAAAGTCACCACGTACCGTTTATCAATGATTCTCACGTCGATCCCTGCCATTGCGAGTGCATTGGCGCACATCACGCCAGCAGGGCCAGCTCCAATGATCAAGATGTCGACGTGACTTTCAACGGGCATGGTGATGGACGGAGACAAGGAGGTCTGGCGACACGTCTTCTGACAGAAATCGATTGCTTCGGTTAACTGCTGCGTTTGAACACCCAAGATCCGAGCGCTGTACCCCAGAAACGACAAACGAAGCAGTTTGGACCCAGACAGCGAAAATGACTTGTTGTTTCATGTATAGCCTTGCAATTCCACGACAATATCGCTGATACGCCCGTAAAATTGCTTCAAGAGGCTTGTCTGGATTTCCATGGCTGTATCCATATGTTCGGACCTTGAAGTGTGACGACATTGTTATTAGACCAAATATAGAGAGAGGTCACGTGCCACAGGGGGGGGGGGGGGTCGAACTATTCGCTTGAACAGTACAAGCGTATACTAGCCTATCATGATGGAGAGTCACAGTACGACAGGATCTACAACAAATTTGTGGACGTCTAGGCTACTACAAACGAGTCTGAACACTGTGGCACACTTTCATGAACTGCGTGAAATACACATCAATCTCAGTAACCCCATCCAAAGGTGCAATCGCCCCAATGTATCCGTCCGGACGAACTACCACGATCGCACCTTCATCTGCCACGCCGTAATAGGAGTAGCCTCGACCGCCAACGGTGCCCGTAACGTCCACATCATCAATCAGGACCCTGCATCGTACGTCAGAAGACGAGTTCCGGATCATAGCCACGCTTACTTGGACCAATGTGGTCTCAACAACGACGGCACTTTCAGGTAATTGAATTCTTCCTTCTTTCCTTTGCTGATCGTGATAACATCGAACCTCGACGTTGCAGGGGTATACTTTGTCATAAAGCTTTCCGGACGGTTCAAGTCCTTCACCATGGACTCGATCCTTTGGCGTTGGAAAGCATCATTGAGATCGCCGATGAATATGATAAGCTTATAGCGGAAATCGGATGGAAGAAGGTCCTGGAGCTCATATGGCAATGTATCGGCTGCCCGAACGAACTTTTGTGGAGGTACACGTTCCCCGATGATGAGATTGGTAGCCAGGGACTGGTGTGCGTTGGTAACAGCCACAGATGGGCTATAGTGCACACCAATGCCACTCGTGAACCCTCCAAAGGTTTGGAATGCTCTATTTTGTCACGGTCAGACAGTGTCAGGTTCACTAGAAATTTCACTTGCTTCAGGAATTCTTCATGAGAAACGCCATCCATGTTATCATCGGTCGCGGCTTTCCCAGAGAAAAGAGTGGAAAACGTCTTGTCAAATGCAATGAGGTCCTGCGCGTACTTTCGGCGCTCGGACTCGTACTAATTGACAAATAGTTTAGACACTCATCGAAAGAACGGGAACGGGAACTTACTGTCGACAGCAAGGACATCTCTGCCCAACCACGAATTACATAGGCAAGTTTCCAAGCTGTCGTTTCTGACAGTTAGATTATGCACGTGGGGTACCAGACCGTGCCAAACTTACCAAGATTGTGTGTGTCATTCATACTTGCATTCATACCTTGTCCTGAAACAATGATCTGTAACATGACAAGACAAAGATCATGCAGAATGGGTTACCTGCTTTTGGCGAGTGCGTATGACATGCATCTCCAGCAATAAATACACGATTCTTGACAGAGAACTTGGACGCCACACGTTGACCGACTAATCAAAATCAGGATAATGAAGACAAGAAAGTTTTTGCGAAGCAGACTTACTGACGTACAATGTCCACCATCGGATTCCATCCGTGGGGTTGAGTGAGTATGGGGCGAGAGATTGTCGTGCAACCTGCGACACAACCTTAAGCAAATAACATTGCATCGTAACGGCCAAAATAGACCTCTAGCAACTGTTCAGGGCCGGTCCTGTCTTTATCAACCCTTCCAGTTTCTGTGTTTAGCACACTCTTGTCGGAGAGTTGCATGTAAATTCGAATCTGATCAGCCTCGCGTGGGATAAGTAGGCATGAGCCGTTGTTGGAATGGATTAGACTCTTGTTTCGACTATCTGGAAAATCCGTATCTGCGACCATGTCCAGGACTCCCCAAACAAAGTCTGGTTGACATGGTGTAAAATAGCATGATTTGATAATTCAAGAAAATATTCTCACCACTTAATTCGCCATCCATGCTGATTTTTAAGCATTTTCTAACCCAAGAATGGGCCCCTGTAAGCAATCGTAAGTTCTTGTACGTGCATAATGGGTCAGGAGAGCAAACCGTCTGAAGCGAGTACGAACTTCGCACGAACGATCTCTTCATGTGCCTCAGATCTCACTAGGTGTGCTAATATCACCTGGCATTCCCTTGTGAGCGGAGACGCGTGTGAATAAAAATAACTCGCCTTGACCGGATGCGACGTAGGATCAGCAAGTTCTGCCTCGTCAGTTGACAGCTCTATGGCAGTGGGGAAGGTCGACCGTTCAACCTCAACACCCAAAGCCTTCATGGAATCTATAAATATGGACTCGATCCCTCCTTGGTGGAGTGTGAGCTAAGAGCTTGCCTTCAGAATGGCTATATCCAATGTCTGGAAGGACGCACTTCAAAAGGATAACGAGCAGAAGGTGCGGTTACGTCCGCGGCGCGACTCGATAACTAGGACAGACAGTGAGATAGACCAAAACATGAGCTTCACAGTACTTATGTACCTGAATACCACCATCCGGACCAGGGTCATAGAATGCCTACGGTTGCAAAAAGAGTTGAACGTTAATACCGACTTCATCCTACATGACTCACAGCCATGTGGAGTTGACAACCTTCGCGGAGAAGACGCTCGGCGAGGCCATAGCTCTATGTAAATTATCGTTTACCGTGTCGGAGAGCCAAAAGGAAAATGCAGACCTGGAAGACCTCAATGGTTCGAGGCGAGATTCCGTCCGCATGACCAGCTGCAACTCGGATAGCACTAGTGACTCATCAATGGACAAGAGCTAATTATAGCGCCAAGTCCATACCGTTTGTCCACGATCTTGATGCTCACGCCTGCATGTGCGAGAGCATTGGCGCACATGAGCCCAGCAGGCCCGGCGCCGATTATGAGGACATCCACTTCAGACTGATGAGACGAGGGCATGGTATGAAATGCTAGTGGCAATCAGGACGTTGTATTGATGGATCAAATTAGAGACGCTTTATAGGTCATCAAGCGAGGGACGATAAACCCAAAAAGAAATTTTCACGCGGTTGGCACATAGCCTTAGAAACCGCAGAATAGCAGGGACCCTGAGGCCTGTGCAGGATGATGCTCCGATACAATCTTGTTTATCGTTGGATGTCCCTCATTGCTTGCAGACCGTTCTCCTTGAGGGCGTTGACTGAACGAATGAACAAATCGGGTGACCCGCCTGAGCCCCTTCTTGTTCCGGTAAATCCATACGTGCCTGTCAGATGTCGCCGGGGGCCAGAATAAGAGTAAGCAGGCCCTTACACTTTGCCATTTCTGCATAAGCTCGCATAAGAGAGTTGAAACCTATGTTTCAAAAGGCTGAATGGTCGTGTTGCACGGCACGAAGTACTGTGGTTGAAATATACTGCAATGTAATACTATTTAGCTCGTAGTGTCGTTGGTGAACAGGAGTCTACAAATCTTACATACGTAGTGTCGCACACCAGATGACGTTTCGTGTTGTCATCATCGACCGACCTACGATATGTCTATTACATTGGGTAGACTTGGATGATCGGTTGTTCTACACGGGATAATAGAGTTTAGTAATCGGCCCTCTCCCGCCGTTGGCGAACGGGTCAACTAACCCTATTGTTCCAGACAGTGTTTTTTAGCTCCCACAGTTGAACGTTGATAGAGCGCCAGTGATACATACACTCACACTAATACCACGGCCAGGAGTTCCGGGGTAACGACGCTAAGTAATCGACCCTCTGCACGAATTTTTAGCCTTGGTAGTCCCTGTGAATACCAGGTGGTCGGGATTAGTGGTGAGCGTTTGGCTCTTCAAATGTTAAGACTCGAGTTCGCAAGCTCACTTCGGAAATGACTTGTCTTGCAAGCACAAAGGTTTCGTTTGGGAGACTAATATCTTCCACTGCGAAAGGGAGTCGTGAGAAATTTCAACTTTTCTCGAAAGAAACTGGCCACAAAACGTACACTTCAAAGCGACAATGATAAGGTGCATAGTACGACAGACATGATTAACATTGATGCATCTTCGAATAGCCCTAGCGTGACGACAACTGGTATCAGATAAGAGGTCACCCCGGTCTATTCACACGTATGATTGAACAAATCACTCAAAGTGTCATACGTCTCTAAAAAGCGTTCGGCGCTTTTCAATGAGATCTGCGGTGAGAGCTTACAGGATGATGTGATTCAATCAAATCAAGAAAGGTTCTCGACAAGTCATACAACAAGTGTATCGGATTTGAATGGCATTAGCAACAGATACAACAGTCAGCATTGTTTACAAAATATCTGTTGGAGATGAACCTGGGATGAAATAAAAAAAATGTGCGACGCATTTCTTCCAAAGTATGTTGTTGAAACTTCGGCTACATAATGGATGTCACTTATACGTGCATTGGGGTGAGAGTAAATCACTCACAACCTCTACTTCCACCTTCAAACCTCGGTATCCAAAACACATTGGGCGTACTCAGGTTTCTCAGTACCTTGCTTCGTGAGTAGAATATCTCGAATCTGGGAACTCGTTATATTTGAGCAAGCAAATGCGCTTCGAACTCACTTCCACAGGGGGGTCAAGGCCAAATGCTTCCGCTCGTTCCCATCGTTCTAACCTTGACATCCCAATGCATGGACCAAACTCATACGACCTAAGTTCCGCGTGACGACAAAAACAATGAACACGCTGTGTACACTCACATATCAAAGAAACGAAGCATTTGGTGTATCCTGTTTTGGCCCTCTGAGTGGACTACAGACACGAAACGATAAATTCAAGTTCGTCGTGAGTCGTGTAAGCTTACCGGGAGGTATATGTCCCATTTTTGATCTGACTTCATTGTAATACTTGCGATAACGACCAGCTTTATCGTCAACATCCAGATGCTCCCTCTCTATTTGAGCTGAAAAAGGTTTCTGTTTCTCGGGTTGTGAAGGTGGCGCGGGTGCTTGTTTTGTGGCCCCAGAAGATGCACGCTTCGTGCTCGCACGCGTTCGCTTGACTGGCACACGGATTTGCGCAGCAGCGGCTTCCTCATCGTCGGAGGAGATCTCATGAACATCGCTTGGCTTTTCATCGGTGCCCTTGGCCTCCGGCGATGTTTCTACTCGCTTGATTTTCGCTTTCCCTGTGACCCAGGCTCTCTGTTGGGACTTTCCTTTGGGAATAGATCTAGTTCGTTTGGCGCTTGCAAATGAAAGGGTCCCCTGCTTCATATTTGACATGGCGAACAAGGATGGACAAAAGAAGTTGAATAACGACAGGGGCTGACTCACTGCAATCGGATCACGTGCTTGCTTACAGAAGGATGTAAGGTATTTCTTCTCCAAGATGGTGCAAGGAAGTTCGTAATAAGTACGACTCTCAAAAGTCAAAATCACCCGACTGTCCCCCGGCGCGAAAGCGGAAGCCACCACCGCCACCACCACCGAATGGCCCAGCACCTTGGAACTGCGCAAATATATCCGCTAGATCGGCTGGATTCATGCCCCCAAATGGTCCCATGCCAGAACCGTTTTGCCCATCCTCATCCTCTCCCATGTCATACCGTTCTCGTCGTTGAGGGTCAGAGAGCACAGCATGTGCCTCCACAACTAGCTTGAATTTCTCCTCGTCTCCACCCTGCGCGAAGGAATGAAGACAAATCATCACAAGGCTGGGATCCAATTACCTTATCTGGGTGATGTTTGAGACTTTCTCGACGGTATGCCTTTTTGATATCCGCATCTGAACACTCCCTCGGAACACCTGGTCGCGAGAGTGAGCTGAGTATGCCCGCGGTCGAGTAAAGACCTACCAAGAATCTTGTAGTAATCCTTGGTCTTACTTCGTTTGAGGGCTGCCTCGGCTTTCTTGAGCTCAACCCTAAGAGATCTCACATCTGCGTCCGCGTTCTCAAATTCGGCTTGTTCTATAGAAGATGTGAAATCGGCTACCGCAGCATCAAATTTCTCAAGGTGGAGATTGATCCGGGCACGAGTGCGTAGCGCTTTGAAGGATGTCGGAACAAGAGCGAGGGAAGCTTCCGTATCTGCCAAAGCTTCTTTGTAAGCCCCAAGCTACAACCAAGGTTGTAAGAGGTGTGGTATACATCGTATTGAGAACGGTACGTACCTTCAGTAGCGTAGTGGCTCGGTTTGATAGGAGGGTAGCGCGGATTTGCCCGCCTTTGCCCTCCTCTTCTGCCTCCCCAATGCGCTGTTGAGGGGATAAATCAGTATGGTTACCAAATTTGTAGGAATAACACACTTCTAAACACTCCGTATACAGTGTGGCCGCTTCGTCCAGTTTACCACTCTTAAAAGCGGTGTTACCCTCTTCTTTTAACCGTTCGACATTTTTGATACGCTTTCGTAGACGTGAAGCAGCATCATGTTCTGGGTCCAACCGAAGTGCTGATGCAACATGTTGAAGTGCTTGCGGCAATTTGCTAGAAAGGAAAAGCACCAGCCCACGCACAGCAAGAATTTCAGGAGAATTGGGATCAAGTCTCATGGCGTCACTATGGATCAGGAAGGATCCACCAGGTCAGGCTTTGTGGTGATGTCTCGCCACTTCACTTACTTCACGGCAATGTTAGCAGCGTCCCAATTAGCGCGTCCGAGCTCTAACTCGACTGTCCACAGACGCCATTGGGTTGGTACTTCGCCACCTTCACCTTCAATGCTTTGCAGACACCTGTCCAAGGCTATGCGGGCCATTCCCCACTCCTTGGCGTGTTTTGCATTGTCGAAATTACGAAGGTGAGTTTCAAGCTCGAGGATCTTCTCCCGAAGTTGCAGTGCAGCGGCGTTCTTGGGCTCCAAAGTGAATACAGTACGTAAAGTTGTCAGAGCAGGCTCAGAAGAACCCAGCGCAAGATGACATCGCGCGAGACGGATCAGGGTCTTGGATGAAGGCTCGGCTGATTGCAATGCGGCAGCCTGCTGACAGTCAGCCAGTGCTAATCGGAAACGTTTCAAAGCCATGTAAGATGCGGCGCGATTTGTCAGGTAGGAAGGCTCTGTGGGCTTTATTTCTGGAGTAAAAGTGATCAATGACCGTGGAACGAGAGTTGCCGTTAGGAGAAGGCAGACCTATCGCTTTGGTATATAGGTCGATAGCGTCGTTGTACTGTTTTGCTTTGAAAGCAACATTCCCTTGTTCCTTTATTTCATCCGCGGTAGGGCCGGCAGGTTTCTCCTGAACAGGAGGCTCGGCAGATTGTGCTGACGAGGGGGAGAGGGGACTAGTAGGTTTTGACTGTACATCTGGTTGTGCCTGAGTCCTGAGGGTGAATCAACGAGGGTTGGAAGGAACAGTAGGCAACGCAAGCGCACTTGATGCAGTTTGCCTGGTGTTGTTTCTTAGCCTGAGCCTTCTTTTTGTTAGTCATTTTGCTGGACGCAAGCCGGACTCGGTTAGCAAAGAAGGTTCGGAAAGCGTCCAGAATGTTGAGGTCTTGATCAACTCCGGATTCCCGGAAAACAGTAAGAACAGAGACTGAAAGCGCTCAATAGTACTTGGGACAACGAGGACAGGTGACCATTGATTGAATTACCAGGACGGTCATGGTCACGTGCTCGAGACGAGTGTCCGAAAACGGAGATTAGTTCCCGTGTCATTGGGAGCCTGAACTCTCCCGTTTTGCTACTACCACTGACAACAACCACGCTGGACACCGCGTCGACTATCGAGCTCATCGTTGGGCCGTGCTTCAAGTAGTCCAGATATACAAGTTATTTCTCGCTGATGGCTTCCACCAGTTCACCACGTTTACCAGACTTGGACCAAGATATCATCGCTGCACAAACGACTAGCAGAGCATCGCAGCCACGTATATCTGATCACCGGCGTCACATGAGCATAGACAAGTCTTCATCTACTGTGCGCATGCCTGCTGCTTCCCCTCCGACTCCTGCACCATCACCTGGCCCGACCAGTTCCCTCTTCTCTCTTTCCAAGGCACATTCATCATCGTACGATCTCGCGAACCTGTCCCGTATCGAATTCGCAAATTTAATAGCCCTGGGACCTGCATCTCGCAAACGCTACCTCGCATCTCTCCTTGACGATTGCACGCCTTCCGAGCTGTTGTTTATTTCACAAACTATTGCCCCCATGCTCAGGCGCGATTTCCTTGCGGAACTTCCCCCTGAAATTGCATTGCATATCCTTAGCTTTGTTGATGATCCGGAGACCCTTGCCAGAGCTAGCCAGGTTTCCAAACGATGGCATGATCTGGTACAGGACGAATGGCTTTGGAAAACGATGTGCGGGGTGTATCATTTCAACATGGAGATTGATAACGCCGAAGACTCCGATTATGACGATGAAATTGTCGAGGAATGTCCCCGAGAGACGGATTCGTTCCCAGCTCATCCGATGGATCCAACCCTACAAACTCTCACGGCAGAAGAAAGTCTGAAACGACAGGAACAGTCACCTTTATCTTCGTGGAGGCGAACTTTTAATGGCAAGTCGGCCAGTGACCCCTCGCCGTCATACCGGAAACACTTTCAATACTCCTACATCATCAGTAAGTAATAACCATATTTGCCAATCACATTATATTTTAACATCGGGTCGAGTGTCTAACATGCGACGAGGGGGTTGTCTCCTTCGCTCGCACCGCATGCCCATCGCAACACCCGATGGCGGTGTCGTTACATCTGTAGCACTGGACTCCGATCGCGTCGTCGTCGGCTGCGCTAATTCCAAGGTCCACATTTACAGCGCCAACACTGGTGTTTTATGCCGCACACTTATGGGACATGACCAAGGTGTCTGGGCAGTCCACCTTGTCAGTCGAGGTGGCTACTGGGACGAACCTGAGACTGAGACTCAGGTCGGCGATGATCCAATGACATCATCTTCCAGCTCGTCTTCTACCAACGGTTTCGTACACCTCAAATATCGTCGCGCCCTGGGGCTCGATATGCCAAAGAAGAGACGGCCAAGAACGGCCCAACGGTCCGGAAGCCCAGGGAAACCGAGCGACTTATGTTGTACATCAGAGGGTTGGGGTCAACCCAACCCGATTGTGGTCAGTGCTGGCTGCGATAAGAGTTTGCGCGTTTGGGATGTCGTATCAGGGTTCGACTCTCGCGGTTCACCGCGTCTGGTTGTTCATGACTCCCTTTTAGGCATTGTGTTTATATTCTACGAGGTCATACCGCGACTATCAGGTGTGCCCGCGTTTTACATAACCGTCCAATTGCAGTGACTGGCTCTCGTGACACAACGGTTCGAGTTTGGGATATACAGAAAGGCCGAATGCTACGAATATTACAAGGGCATTCTAACAGCGTCCGATGTCTTGATGTCTGCGGCAATAGGGTCGTAAGTGGGAGCTACGACGCAACCTGCCGAGTGTGTTCATCGCCTCTGTACTTGCACATGCTGATGAACGTGACCTGGCAGATATGGAACATAGATACGGGGGAATCTTTACATGTCCTCGCCGGCCACGAGCAAGAAATCTATTCGGTTGCATTTGACGGTATTCGTGTTGTTTCTGGAGGGATGGACACAACCGTTCGTGTATGGGACGCTATGTCAGGGTCAGTGTATCCCCATATGTTGACTATTACTTTCTAACTCATTAAAGGCATTGTATCGCATTGTTACAAGGACACACGGCCCTCGTGTGTCAACTACAACTCTGCCCTACCACTGGCCTGCTCGCTACTGGTGGGTCCGACGGACGTGTTATTACGTTCGACTTGCACAGCTATACACCCTTGCAACGCATCTCCGCCCACGATTCCTCTGTCACGTCTCTCCAGTTTGATTCAAACTTCCTTGTCACGGGTGGTAATGACGGACGGGTGCGGATGTACGAGACACAGAGTGGGGTGGCTGTTAGGGATTTGAGCGAACGATGTGAGAGCGTGTGGAAGGTGGCTTGCAAGGGAGGGACATGTGCGATCATGTGTAAGAGGTCAGGGAAGATGGTAATCGAGATTTGGACGTTTAGGCCAAGGATATAGGCGCGTCAATAGGGAAATTATGTAGTACCTTCAATGTATACAATTTAATCTGGTCCGTGTAGGCAGACAACTACATTGCATCAACTGCTAATGTTTAGATCAACAACCACGTATATCCAGTACCACGTCCACATGCCTTGCTCACCAGCAATGTTGAAGAAGTGGTTTCGTGGTTATCCGCCGTCGCATCCGTCCAGTTCCAGCCTATCGCCCCTCCACCCAGATCCTGGTAGTGACCACCACGTCATCCTGACCCTTTCCAAAATCCAGTCCTTCCGTCAACGTGCGAATGACCAACGTTCCTAGACCCTGGCGTTGATGGTTTGCATCCACGTGCCAATGCCCCAATACTTCCGTCCGAATGCCCATCAGCGCGCACGCCACAGGCCGTCCTCCCTCCTGAGACCGAATACACACAGAATACGGCGCGCGCGACAGGATGTATGCCTCAGAGCGCGGAATTGACCACGCGCCGTGCATGAACGGCAAATCTGACACCCCGATGGCAGAGACCCGATCGGCGTTGGCCTTTCTGCTTTGTCGCGTTGCTACCCGACGGCTCACCGCCGGTTGTGCAGGCGTGGCAAGCGCCCCCCGGGAATGCGTACCGCAGGTTTAAGCGTATGAACGCCGACATGGCCCTTCCATTTTGCATGGACGCCCCCGATTACGATCGTGGATGGATCGGTGCCGACGCGGGGCCTTGGTCCCGACTCTCCGGGGAGGGCGACGAGCTCGGAATCGTAAGTATGTCGGACGCGCTAGGATGGCTATGTCCAGGAGACACCGAAACACTTGCTTGACGTGGGTTTCTTCTGCCGCCGTGGTGGGCCAAATGGCGCGTGCGATTCACTCGTACAAAAGAAGCTGAATAGATGAGGACCGAGAACAATTCAGGGTGGCCAGAGGTATCTGAATGAAGAGGCATGGTAGACCAGAGCATGACTTTGGATGGATCAACACATTGTAGCGAGCCAGGACGAGGACCTGTGTTGATGATGGTTCCCAGGATTTGAAGACTGTAGGGCACGTGGGGAACAAGCAACTTGGTAAGTACCGCTAGAGTATTTCGGATGTTCAAGTCAACACAGTAGAGCTGCAGGTTCAATGAACTCATTGCGCTCCAAAGGTGATGCTACTGTTACCTGTATCGATGTACATAATCATTTCTACGATGTGATCCAGGTGACAATGATAACGTGAGCTAACAACGACTCGGGGGGCCATCGCGTGCTTGGGTATCTGACGAAACGATGGTATCCTTGATAATAACAGCAAGAATGCGATAAAATGAATATAGATAGTAATGAACGGTACCCGCATGAATGTAGTAATCAGTGCACATCCGGCAAGTGTGGTAACGACGGGAAGGATTGAAGCGTTACCGGGATAGTCGTCAGGTTGTGGTCATTAACGTCTCGGTCACGTATCGTTTTCCGTGCGTTGAGCCAATACGATCATCGAAATTCATACTCTCAATGCGAAGAAAGAGAGAAGACTTACACTGCCATCATGGAATTCACATAGCCTATACGAAAAGTCCGAGTCACTAGTCAGCTTTGTTTCATCTGACAAGACAAAATAACACTTGCTCCAGCCAAACAGGAGACCTGCTGCAGCCACCCCAAATCCGCCGTCTTGGGCAAAAAACTTTGTTCAGCAATTCAGCAATAGCACGTACAATATTGACCCTAAGCATACCAGAACGCACAACAGGACTGCTATAGTGCTAATCAAAGCATGATAATCAAATGTATAGAAGGTAAGAGAAAGGGGAGACTTACCAAGTGAAGGCGCCAGTATTAATGCAAACAAGAGCCATATCCTGGATCATAGAACGTTGCCTCTGGAAGCCAGATTTCCACATATATTTGAAGACGGTGCATGTGATAAGGGCGTCACAAAGAGTATTCACAAAAGCACAAGGAAGTATCAGCTGTAGTTGGTGTAAAGATATTAGCCGGTGTGACAATGCAATGATAGAACTCACCGAGGATGTAAGGAGATAATCAATGGTTGCAAACCGAAAGCTACAAAGGAAATCTACTCAGCTTTGCGCTAATATGCTCGGAATGTGCGCACAGCTCAATAAAATACCCTTGAGGGGATGAGAGAGCAGTTAGTCATTCCTGATTCCAACCATCATCAAAGTACATACATGTGCCAAAAGCTGGTGAAGAGGATAAGAGAGGGGCCCGGTCCCCCATTGCAATGACAATAAGAGTCCTAACCGTGATGTGACATATAGATTTGCAAGTACAAGGTTAGCGAACCTATTGGCGGAGAAGAGTGTATCAGTCTCGGAACGTTGACATTATCGTGCCTGGTGAAGGAACTCACTATGGCATTCTAAGTCCTCAATGCTGCAGCGAATGGACAAGATTGAGGGGTTGAAAATTTAATTGCACCCACAACTATGAATTAGGAACGAAAGTGCATCGATAATGATTGCTGGCCAAATAATTAACGACACACATTCAACCATGTGAAAAGTCTTCACTAATTGGACTTCCTCGTCGTGCCACAGCTCTCCTCTAGTTCTTCCTCTTCTTTCCTCAGTCGTGCAGTAGCTGCATCCAATGCGCGGCGGCGTCTATCCTCGGCTGAAGAGTCATCCAGGGGTAGTCCGTTCCCACCAAGGACATGAATTACTGCGTCTGCTTCCTCGTTTGAAGTCGGTTCGTAGGCGCCCATCAGGTCGGATAAGTAATGCGTCCCACGCTTCTCCGCTGCTTCGAATTCGGTGACTTCCCTGTTGAGTTGAGAGTTAAATTCTTTGAACTAGCAACCATGATCAGTTCCGAGTCAATTGAACGGATTCGAGTTACCCCACATTATTGCCGTGATCACTCCAAGCATTGTGAGCTAGTTCATGACAGAGCACACGACGGACATCTAGATATGGTCTGAATCCATCATACGCATCTGTCCGTATCCGTAATTTGATGGATTGCCCTGCATTGACATTGAGTCCCAGCAGGTGTGGTTGTTCATGGGGGGCGAGCTCGGTGAGTATGCCGACAGAAAATTTGTGCTTCTGCATTATATGTCGAATTGCTGGATCGTTTGCGAGCTTTGTCAATCGTTCAAGCGCCGTCTCTGGCTTTGGCAAGTGGCTCAGTGGTTCGATTTTATGGAAGACATATGTTGTCGAAGCGCTGATTAGCGAACCGGTCGACCGGACCTGTACCCATTGTCCACCTCGCATACATGCCACATACTTGGCACAAACACACACCTTGACTTGTGGTTTGAGGGCCCGTTCACGCAGGATCCTCTCCTTTCGTTGGTGTTCTGACTCAGTTGCGTTGAGAGAATGTATTTCCTGTGCAGTAGATCCTAACATTTGGACCTTTATCCCGTCTCTCAGACCGATCTGGGCCAACGTAACGCTATCCGTACGCTGGACCTTCTTTCCCCGGAACAAAAGTTTCTGAAGGGACGGAGGTACCGATGTGAGCTCTTCCAACTGGGTTTCTAGGTCCGTGAGCGGTGCATCAGGTGGCAAAGAGATCTCGTGTGTCGTTCCGCGAAAAGATATGGAGATGGAGATGTCTTCAGGTGTTGCTGGGGACATGATGGTCGTATGAGATGGCGGTATGGCGCTGAGATGACGCGTCAAGTTACACTGCCTCTTAGTAAGACATTCACTTTGCTTTTACGGTCTCGTCACACGGTGATTCCCGTTTGTGACGTCACATGGCACGTGCCAGGCCAAGTGGCGCAACTTCCCATTCACGATACTGCCATTGAACATTTTCAAAACAGTGGTGCCACCCACTGATCGATCCCAAAACTCTAGAACCCGTCGGCCCAGTCTGAGGGACAAAAGCTCATGGATTGCGTCAACTGTCCCGCCGGTATCACAAGTGGGCACTCGATGACACCCGACGGTATCCAAACTAACTTTACTATACTATATAGTGTGCCCTTGGCAGGGACCTTTGAATTCGGGGGAAAGGATTTGGCAACTGGGAATGCGACGAGCACCGGAAAATCAACTGAATGGACTGCCACTGACTAACACGTGAATTAGATTCTAACGACACTCAATAGTGGCTTCAGGAAAGTTGTTACGAGAGTAACACACTTGGTGACAGGCAAAAAATATCACCACCTGTTGATCGTGACTGGCTCAATTTGATATACACGCAGGGTCTAGTGAGCGAACTGTAGGTCTGAATTGAACTATGACTCTGATTACCCCGCAAGGCAATTTTGCAGGAGACTTATCAACAGGGATTCATCGCATGTCCCTGGTGCTACTAAGCGACAGGATGTTGCATTGCGACATATTTATGACTATTACCTTGACCGATTCCCTAGGCTCGTTTTCCCTCCCGTCATGTCGGTGCAATCAACGATCCTGGGCCAGGCGTTCGTTCGCAGGTGAGTACTGATGACATTTGGGATGGTACGACCAAGTTCATTCCTCTGGTGAAGGCTATCCGCACTTGCAGGACATTATCTGTTCACATTTTCCCTCGAGGTACGTTTCATGTGATACGTGCAGACGAACTTGTCTGACATGCTTTACTGATAGATTGCATTGTTCTGGGATGCACGATGGACGCTTGTCAAGGCACTCTTTCTGGTTAGCCGGTATGGGAATCTGTTAGGCCAGACGCTCGTCTTGTTGGAGGAGGTCGTCCACTTCAGTCACAGCCGAAAGGTATATTTTCCCTCGTCTTCCCCGTCAATTGTTGAGCTTAATTGGATATAGTTTTGTACCGCTTTCACGCTATATTCTACATCCTTTGCCGTTATTTCTGGAGAATCAATGCGCTGTGAGTATACCATTCATACTTCTGGGCATCTATGTTTCCAATGAACAGGCGTAGTCTTAGTCGTAATGCGTGCTTGTGCAATCTTGAGATGCAAGCGTCGTATCGCACTGCTGTTGTATTCATTATATGTCTTTTGTGCGATGACCACGCTTGTGTTGATGGTCAGCTTTCGGTTTTCAGCCATAGACGATTGTGAATGCATCTCGGAAGAAAGTACTAATGACGGCAATGGCACGAAGTAAGGTGTCCGTGGGCATCTGGACTTCCAGGGTACGTGGTCTCACGTCCGATGACATTGATTGCATGAATTGAAGCGCCAGATTACTTAAACCGCTGTCCAAGTCAACCAAGTGGAAGGCTGAGCGCTGATTGATGGTATCACCAGTCATGAGCACACTTGATCTGTCCTGCGCTTACTGTATGCGGGGAACGGTTCTTATATTGGAATTTGGCGACTCTTGGGTTAGTGCCCACTAGTGGCACGAAGGATAACTTTCAAAGAGCAGTGGGGCATCGAAGCATGGTGAAACGCCAAACATACGGGTGCTGTTACCTCGACCTGAAACCGCAACTCGCCAAGAAGTTGATAGCTTCGAGTTGCTGGCATATCTTATTAAGCGCCGTTCTTAAGGCGGAGTGAGCACTGCTCGGACCATTAGGAAACAGTAAGTTACTGCACTCTCCATGCAAGTCTCAGAGTAATTCATCCATTCATATGCATCTCACACAGGCAGGGCAAACTTGGTGGGCTGAGCGCCGAATAAGTAAGTATTCCGCCTCGGAGACCGAGATCGACGCGCTCTCGCCCCAGCCATCCGACACCGAACTGGGCCCAATTGTGGTATTTTTCACTTGCGCTCGAAACTCACCCAGTGTGGCTTCTTGTTGGGTATGTCCGTACCACCGATATATGCTAGCCAAATCTTTGCTCGAAAGTAAGTGTTTATGCACATTACTTGCCTACATATTCATTGGTGAAGGTTATCCGCCTTCGCAGGGCAGGCACTACTCGTATACGATTATCTGCTTACTCTTCCTCTCGAGGTACGTTCTACGACGTCATCTCAGATCGACCTACCGGAGACCCTTCTTAATAGACAGCATATATATGGAATGCACCATGGACACTCGTTAAGGCTCTCTTTTTGATCAATCGATATGGAGGCTTGTTCGGGCAAATAGTCATTACTCTGGAGGAGACGGGCTACCTAAGTCATGGCTCCCAAGAAGTATGTTTCCTTATGTTCTATTTCGCTTGTCCGGCTCAGTCTTGCCCCAGTTCTGTTTTGGCTTTCAATTATATTATTCAACCCTTTCGGTTCTTACCGGGGAAACGATCCGCCGTAAGTAATACACAACCTCTCACGGCCTGTATCCCTCATTTTGATGACAAAGTCCAGTTTTAGTCGCGATGCGTGCATGTGCAATCTTGAAATGCAATCGCAGCCTTGCGTTGTTCTTGCAGATGCTTTACATTCTTTATGCTTTGGGTTTGCTTGTGGTGGTGCATTTCCTTATGAACAGTGTCCACCGTGAGAGTCATCCTGTATGACTCTATTGACACTCAGTCACAACTCTTTTGACAGCTCGCTATGAATATCTGAGCGAAACTGGTATTTGCTTTGCTCCAATTCCACGTGCGTCACTCTTCATGACCTTGGCCTGATCTCACTCAAAATTTGTAGCCAATGGTGTAAGTCCCGTTTCCCTTCTATGGTTGTCGAAGTCCGATGTTACATCTGCATCTGAATCATCAGTGGCTGTTTTGGCCTATACTGTGAGTAAACCACGGTCGGATACGGTTAACTAAACCCTCAGTCACGAAAAAGGTTACTTCTCGATGGCTTTATATAGTAGTAATCGTATGCTGTAATCTTTGGCGGTTAAGCCGTGGGTTTCATGGGATCCACCCATCACGGTTTATCCGTCTTCTTGCACGAGACGGTAAGAGCATCGCGTCCATTGATTGACCTCATACGGACTGATCTTCCAGCTTTATTATTTTACTTTGTGAGAATCGACACGATTTTATAACGTATCGAACTAATGGACATACAGGCGGCCTTGTTCAATGTCTCGTTTAGTATCATAAGTTGGTATGTCTCTTGTTTGTACAATATGACATCGTTCGTTCTCATCCCGGAGACTTGCTCAGGACAATCAACGGTCAAGTAAGAATTAATTTGCAGGGGACACCTACATTAAGCTCATGATAATGATCGAAAAGAACCCGAAGCAATTTATCCAGACATTGTAAGCAACGCCACGATGCGTATTGCATTTCTTTGACCTCTTGACGTGGATTCCAGGATTACAAACCCCCTCTTGTCGATCGTCGGACAGCGTGTCATTCTCAACCTACGCGAATTCCGGCTGCGGCCACATTCAACGCGAGATCTCAGCAGGGAGGTGGATCGACAAATAGCGGCGATGCATGATGAACCATTTTGGGAGGGGCCAAGTGATGGGACATTTCAGATGGTAGGAACGTTCTTCGCCCGCGAGGGTCAAATAACACCAGAGCAGAGCTTTCAGTGAGACTGATGGCTGGAGTGCTTGTGGATGGCAGGTGAGAGCAAGGACTGGTCTCATTAGGGAGTCGGACTCGACACAGCAATAACGGACGATAACCAATGCGTTTTACAAGATGTTGGTAGAATTCGTACGGGTTACAATAACCCAGTAGTACTGTAGTCTCCTGTAGATAAGTTTCGACTTCGTGGACTGTTAGCTTAAATCGCCTAGATTCATATATGCAGAAGATGGAATCACACCAATTGTTCAACATATCGGCTTGATAAAAAGATGTGCCGTACTCCAGACCATGCGCTGCCCAAAATGAGGGTTGCTTGCTGAAGCGAAAGCGAAACTCGAAAGGTAAATCCATTAACACAATAGTAAGAGATTTCTCTCTTGAGATAACTTTCATTCCAGGGTAACTCATGAATGTGACCATTCTGCCTTGCGTTTTTCCGCGAATGCAATCATACCTGGTCGTAGTTGTCAGGGCATATCACAAGTGACAAAATAGCTCCAAATCCTTACCTTCTTTTTGGTCTTTGGTCGCAAACAGAGAGTGGAACAATCTGCGTTCGAACCTCAACCCCTCCGCAAGCGACAACTCGAACGCTGCATTGACCGCCTCCTTTCCAGCCACTACGGCAACCCGCCCCTTGTCTGCAATAACCGCGGCCATCTGAATCGCGGCATTGACGACCCCAACCTCCTCTGGCACAACTCTACTGACGAGTCCCCACTTTTCGGCTTCGTCTGCACTTATGGTACGGCCCGTGAGGACCAATTCCATCGTGCGTGATTTACCAATCAGACATGCAAGACGCTGAGTTCCACCACCGCCAGGGATTACACCAAGGTTGATTTCGGGTTGCCCCAGTTGCGCAGAGGGCGAAACAAGAAGTATGTCGGCTTGAAGTGCTAGTTCAAGACCTCCACCGAGCTGTGCCCACGTCAGCGTGCGGTGTGGGTGGATATATGCGCACGTACTGCGTAGCCATTTACTGCAGCTATGACGGGTTTGCTAAGTTTGGAGATGATGTCCCAATTGGAGAGGAAATTAGACGTGTAGGCTTCGGCGACTGGAAAGGGATGATATGAGTATAATAGATGGACACAAAACCAGACCTTACATGACTTGTCCTTCATTTCTTTGATGTCAGCTCCGGCTAGATGACGATTCCGAGTGCGTTCCAATATCCAACAAGAACACATCACGTACCTGCAAAGGCCTTGTCTGAACCCGTGAGGACCATTGCGCCAACACTGGCATCGTCATCCGCCTCTTTTAGAGCACTGGTAATGTCACTGAAATGGGCAGCATTGAGAGCATTAAGGGCCTTAGGTCTGTTGAGGGTTATGAGGGCAACTCCGGGCTGTGGTCTCGAAACAAGCACGTTCTCATAGCGCGCAGGCAATGACGTTGAGAAAAACCGGTTGGGATGTACAAATCGCGCTGCACGAATGGCATGACGAGACATGTTGACGAGAGACATGTCGAGGTACAAAACAACTGGAAGTGCGACAGATCCGAGACTGGCAGTGAGGGTAAGCTCCGAGCCTTATCCCACGTCCTTGCTACTCTTAGTACATTGCAACCCTTCTACGCAAGCTTAGTTAACAAATCTAGTGCTTGAGTGAGTGGTAACATTATCAAAAATCGGGTGCAGTAAAACTGATACGTTTCCACGTTGTTCACAGGATAGCATCACTGAGTGTCCAACTGATTGAAGTTGGAAATGGCTGACTCGGCATGTGAATTTCGTAACCAAAGCCATATGCTCCGTAGGTCTCCTATAGCTAAAACCTAAAGGAGGGTGGCAGACATCCTCTAGCTGGCAGTTCTGAGAGTACGGTGAGTATAGTTGCCACCGGTGGTCTTCGACGGCCGAATTGTCGACCCCGTACCTGAATAGTGCTCTTGATTTCCTCCGGACCAGTGTGCTCCGAATCGTGCCGACTCCCAAGACACCTCACCTGGGCCCTGGACCGTTGTTCTCACTTTGCAAAGCTCCATCATGGGTTCCAGTTGCTGTGAGCAACCCACACTACCAGCATCACCACCCGAGAGTGTTACTCTGCGTGTTATGAAAGCATCCGATGTCCCTCATGTGCGCGCGCTGCACGTCAGTATTTCATCCGCATGATTTTTCATCTCACCAGGCTCACCATTTCATGCAGCGCAACCTGTTGCCCGTCTCTTATCCAGCAGCGTTCTTTATCCAACTTCTCGTCAATCAGCGGCGGCTCTGCTTGGTTGCTACAGAAGGCGGCGTTATCGTGGGCTTTGCTTCAGCGACTATGGGGCTCTTACAACCGGGCTCACTGGGAAGTAGCGAGTCACCTCCAAATCGAGACTTCTCCCGATCCCCTTCCGAGACTCCCCGGTCGCACGTCACTCTTCTCACGCTTGGAGTTCTTCCTGCATATCAGCGTAAAGGGATCGGACGGTCCCTGGTGCACGGGGTCATTCAACGTCTAGAAGCGTCGTGTGGCACTTCTGCACTCCAATCATACCACCCGTCGTCTGATGGTCTTGATGACCAGAATAACAAGACCGCTATTCTTGTTCAAGTGCAAGTCGCCCCATCCAACGCTGCTGGCAGATGTTTTTATACACACCTTGGAATGATGGACCAGCGGATGTCCAGTGATCCACGACTTCATCTTGGGCCCGGATCACAAACATCGCTCATGGCGGGTATATTGTGCGTATAGGCGGGTCGAGAATGCCCATGGACAATCGAAAAGTTATTAGGCGCCTTGAATCAGTTGATCCTTTATGTTATTAGTACCTATTAGACTAGTATCCGACTTTACCTTTCAAAGACAAGTGTATATCGATGGCTTTGGTCTCATGGCACATATAGGTGGAGTACGGATGTTTCAGGACAAACATAGTATAAAGGAAAAGGAAGAATTTCGCACTTGGAGTTACAGAACGAACACATGTCACATGACTTGGAGGAGATATTGCCAGCATGTCCAGTCCTTCAATGCCACCGGCTCCACATGAGCCAGCTCTGAGGTTCGTCCTTCATGATGATAGTTGATAAAGATGACCTTCCCAACCCAGTGGTCATGCGGTCATGAGTGTCGATAAAACGTTACAGATGTAGCGAGCGCAGGGAATCCACATGATGAAACAGATTCGCATATAATCTTTCACTGGTCTCCATTGGAAATACGAAATTCTGTCAGGAGCCGGCGTTGAAACAAAAACTTGACATGGCAAACCTAATTATCTTGTTTGCAAGGTCCGGTGATCCGGAGTCATGAACGTACGGAATGTGATCGTGGTATGATGGTTCGTTTCATGAACAGACTCATACTAAGTGGGGTTTCCTAGCATGGATGGCCAGGCAAGATCATCATTCTCTCGCCTACTTGATCTCAGTTTCAAGGAAACACCAATATCTGCGCTGCACAGCCTCGTGCGCAGATGCAAACCCCACATGCAAAACATCCGAGGAGTCAACAAATTGGTCATCCCCAAGGCTCCTTGCCAGAATGACCAATTTCTCACAAGTCGTATGTCTGTCTCGTGACGGAACAGGGTAGGCTAATCGGTTACAGACAAGTACCGTGAAGCATAGATAAACTTAGCGATCTGTACAGGAGTGCGCGCGCTCGTGCGTTCCTTGTGCCTCGCGTGGGTTTTTTAGCTCATCAGCCATTCCTTTGTGCTACTTGCCTCCCCCATGTCTGTGCCATCGACGTTTCTGGACCAAGTGTTCATTCGCAAGTAAGTGTTTACGACACTGATCGGCTCGTTCGCTTCATTACCTCATGCCTTCGGTGAAGGTTATGCGCTTTTGCAGGGAATTCATTACTTATCTATGATTACTTGCTCACGTTTTCCCTCGAGGTAAGCTCTGGTGACAACCTAGGATCAGTCGGTCCCGGGACACTTTGTGGCAGGTGGCATATATCTGGCATGCACCATGGACACTCGTCAAGGCGCTCTTTTTGCTCAACCGCTACGGAAATTTACTCGGACAGACAGTTATTACGCTGGGGGAGACAGGCTACCTAAGTCACGGCCTGCCACAAGTACGTCTACCCTATTCTTCGTCACTTGTCGGCTCAATTGGACTACAGTTTTGTGTTGGCTTCCAAATATACTACTCAGCTTTTGCAGTCTTTTCGGGTGAATCCATCCGCCGTGAGTGTTTCTCACACTGTGAAACACTTGACTCCTGATGGCTAAACATAGTTTTGGTTGTGATGCGTGCTTGTGCAATCTTGAGATGCAACCGTAGTTTTGCGTGGTTACTGAAAGTGGTATACATTATTTATGCTTTGGGTATGGTCGTGACGGTAAATTATTTGATGACTAAATTTCATCGTGAGTATCATCTCTCGCAACCGTACTGATACATCAAAGTTCTTTCATAGCTCAATTTGAACACCTAAGCGAGACCGGTGTATGTTTTGCGCCAATCCCGCGTAAGTAACCACTTTCATTATGTTGCCTCGACCTCATCTGTAGACTTTATAGCCAAGATCGTAGGTTTCGTTTTTTTCCTTGTGGGTGGAAAGAGTTGATGCAACATTGCCTGCTTCAGTGGATGATTTGGCTTATACTGTGAGTACCACAAATGACACATACTCATCTAACTCGTGGAACAGGCTGTTTATTGATGGCGCTATATTGCTAATTGTATGTCACAATCTTTATCGACTTGTCAAAGGATCCTATGGTGCCCATCCACTGCGGTTGATCCGCCTTCTCACACGAGATAGTGAGGACATCGTAGCCCTTTTCCATTCTCACTTTTCTGACTGATCTTCCAGCATTATTATTTTACTTCGTAAGAATTGCATGGATTTTTCTAGGGTATCATCAATCTGATGAGTTTACAGGCAACGTTGGTCAATGTTTCGTTCTGTATCATATGCTGGTGTGTCACTTCACTTGATATAGCATAGCATTATTACTCAGGAATTCATTAGGAGTATCTACAGACAGGTACTCAGGGCACTGCCCCTTCTATCGGTATCTCGTGAACATCTTAGGCTAATCGTATGTCAAATAGGATCCAAGGAACTTTATTCAGATACTGTGAGTAACCATTGACGCGTATCCCATCTCTGATCATGCTACTTCCAATGAACTGCAGGGTTACATGTCCCTTTCTTTCGGTCGTTGGACAACGCCTCATACTCAACCTTCGGAGATTTCGAGGGCAACCGGATGCATCACACTTTGGAGTGATGGTGAGTAGAGAGGTAGTAATGGCGGACGATGCTCGATGGCACCGTCAAAGTGGTCGTAGGGATGGAATTGGATCAGGGCGAGGTGGAACGAGTAGTGGGATGATTCGAATGGTAGATCTCCACTCTCACTCGGATCACGGATCTGGCCGGAGGGACCATTCTCTCAGCCACAATGCGCAAGAATGGGCGCCGGAATGGGTTAGCAAACAAGGGGCAGACTGTAAGGTGGGAGAATTGCATCCAGTATCCGAGGGTTCGGAATATGTGGAGTAAAATGATATATGGACCGTGACGGTGCTAGTGCGGTGCTTGTCTTCAACTTCTTGCGCTGGAAGACGGACTGTCCTGCTCTTCCGGAGATATTGTGTGAGATTTGAGTAACTGAGTTTACAATTTTCGACTTGATGGAACATTGCCAACATTGAACCTTATGAACTTTGACGAAGTGGCGTTCAACAGTAAAATGACACTGCCAACCAACAGCCCAAAATCTATTGCTCAACGGTCCGTTTAGCTTGCTATCGTACATGAACACCGAGCATCGGACACTCACATGGTGGAACTTCATCAAGTCATCGGAAAAATTCTGTCACTGCACCCGTGTATGCCGTCAGTCCATTTGCTATATCCAGGGACCCGTGATGAGCGCGCAGGATTAATTATATGGCCTATGATACCCGTGTTCTCAGGGGATCAGCTTTTGTTGCTATCCAACCCACTTTGCAGGTTCAAGATATTCTACGCACGTCATGTCAGTTCCGCCTATCCTCTTGGGTCAGGTGTTTGTTCGCAAGTGAGCATTTCTCTGGGCATTCACCCACTACTGACACAACCAGTAAAGGTTGTTTGCTCTCGCAGGGTGTTCGTTGCTTTACTATGACTATATCATCACCCTTTCACTTGAGGTGCGCCTAAATGCTTGTCGGACCAACCAATTTAAACGTGCTTCCAATAGGTAGCATACATCTGGAATGCCCCATGGACCATTGTCAAAGCGGGCTTTCTTCTCAATCGATATGGAAATTTGATCGGTCAAACGTACGTCATGCTGGAGGAAGTCGGCTACCTCTCACATGGCTCTCAAAGAGTATACTCTCGTTTCTTGCTTATGCACTGCCATCTGAGCTCATGCATGCGGTAGTATTGTGCGGCTTTTTGGATATACTGTGCATTGTTTGCCGTCTTTTCAGGAGAGACTATCCGCAGTGTGTACTATGCCAAATATGCCCAAGTTGTCCATGTTTGACGCCAGGATAGTCTTGGTTTTGATCCGTGCCTGGGCAATCTGGGGATGCAAGCAAGGCATCGGAAACTTGCTAATCACGTTCTATCTGGTTTATATCGTTTTTGTCACTGTGATGGTAGCCTACACAGGCAAGGATGTCTACTGTGAGTGGTATCACCCGAGTTCAACCGATGTTTAATGTATGTCATCCCATAGCTTGGGAATTCGAGTATCTGGCTGAAATTGGCCTCTGTATGGGTCCAATACCACGTACGCCACCATTGCTTCTTAATGTTACCCTTGTATCACTGTTGACTATGATGATGTAGTCCGCGCCGTAAGTCGTTCGTCCAGTGAATGTCGAACACAGTGCTCGACTGCTGTTATTGTTTACAGTGGAAATTTTTCTTTGCATCGTAGGTATACCAAGGCTAGAAACGACGGGCTAGGGACTCATGCACAGAACAGACTATCACTTGATGGTTTTGCTTTAGTGATGGTATGTTATAGTCTCTTCCAAGTCGCGAAGGAATCCCCTGGTTTTCGCCCTTCGGCGCTGGTCCGCCTGCTTGTGCGAGACGGTACGTGGATGACAGCATTTCCCTTTTGATCGGAAATTTATTCACGTTTTTCAGCTTTTTTATTTTATTTTGTAACATTTCCGATGAATCTCGGTGATATCAATCTCACGAGCGTGTAGGTAAGCTTAATTAATGGTGTGTTCTCAATCGTATGTTGGTGCGTCGTCTCATCCGGCTTCCCACCGACGGACTCTTGACTTGAAAGACACGATTAGGACGGTCTACCGTCAGGTGAGTTTTCCAGATGATACGTAGAGCTGTTCCGACCAGAGGTTAATGTCACATCAAAAAAGGATCCAAGGAACTTTCTTCAGTCGCTGTAAGCACATAACGTCCGATCGTACCATTAATATTTTTGGTTATTGATGCTTGCTCGTGACAGGATCTCATTTCCTCTTCTATCAATTATCGGTCAACGACTCGTGCTCAACCTCCGAGGACTTCGAAGTCGGCCTTCGGCGAGTGATTGGAGCCGGGAGATAGATCGACAAATGGCGGCAATAGGTGATCTTGAGCGAACGTGGAGTCTGGGAGGTTATGGGAATGAAGTGATGGCACTCGATCAGCAAAGTACTAGGGTAATGGGCAATGCTTTGCCGTGATCAAAAAGACGTCAAGAGTACTCAGCCTTATAGCTGACCACCGCGGATTCAGCGACTACACGTCATTCAACCGAGCAATACGTTGTGCGTGCCATTGCGGACCGAGATCGTATCATTTAAGTAACTATTTGGGTTGGGATGATTTCACGTGAATTCCGAGGGGGCGCGGTATTCCGCAGTAAGTGCTGCGCCATGACAATGTAAATGAGCCTTTCGTCATTGTAAATAGACCGGTGTACAATCGACGTCCGTGGCTTGCTCGCGGGGTTGCGAATGCTACCTCGCTGGTAGCTACCCTTTACATTCTGTCGGGCGCACCAACGTCTCGATCGATCGTCTACGGAAATGAAGAATCATATCGAGGACATGTCGGGACCTAAATGATGCGGAATCACGCCTTTCCGACGCAGAATCGCTGCATTCAATGCAAGTCACGGGGATCAGAAACGATCGATATGATCAGACCATCCACACCGCCGGCACGCGCCTCTCAGCATGTCCCGTTGTAGGCGGACTCACTCTAACCCAAACTGGAGGTCTCCGTTCACCGGGCCGTCATAAACTTTGAACGAGAGCGCCCTACGATAATCCTCCTGAGGCATTTCCCGAGTCAAGAGGAAGCGACAAAGATGACAATATGCCTTTTTCCCGTTAAGCGGGAAAAACGCCGCATGTAAGAATTGTACACACTCTTCTAAAAAGTGCTAGCTAGTCTCGTTATCAGTGCACACGAGGTGTCACTGGTCTGAACTGAATAGAACCAGATGGGGCATCGAATTCAAGCTCAAGGTTCGGGGATTTAGCGCTTAGCGTGTATGCCGTAATACGCGCGTGTTCTTGGGCATTGACAGCGTACACCCCCCACCGGCACCGACCGCTCGGCCTGACCCCGCTGATCGGGAACCTATTGTCGACCTCCTGTTCAGGACCGAATCAAGATAGGTACCATGATGGCAGAATCAGAGGGTAGACGCGAGTAGTAGAGTAGTAGTGCAAGAATAGCGTCATCAACGAGGAATATATCTCGCCAAATATCACTTTGTAGGCAGCAGTAGCGAGTCCCTCCACGTATGTCAACCGCTCACCGTGGGGCGCGCCCGCCTTCGTCACGTTCGTGTTTCAAGAAAATGCGATCGAAAGACCTCGTTTGGTAGAAAAGATTTGGCGCGTGGGAAATCGATGAGTGAACGATACGACACCGAAAAGGACAAGTTGGTTTCGAGGGGTCATACAGTTCACACCAAGCCTTACGGGACCCCCTACAAGTGAGTAGACTGATTACATAGTTACGCCTGAAACAATTACATAGTTACTGGGTGTGCAGAACGGAGAAACCAATGTGCCGTCCGAGAATTAGATGGAAGGCGCTCAAAGCAAGAAGCTAAAAAGGTGAATGGGGGAACACCGTGCTATCAGACCGTCTCTCGTGCGCGTCGCTTTGTTCACCGGCACGTCCTGCGATTGTCCCTGCCAAAAGCTGGTGCTCGGTCGGGATCTCTTGCGATCGGCATCTCATCCACGTTGGTCAATGAACAGTCTGCTGACTGTGCAAAAGTGAGTTTAATAACGCAGCCGGTTTCTGGTTCGGGTTGATAACCATTATCAGGTCTATCGCATTTTCGGGTGGTGCGTTGCTCATTTATGATTACTTGCTCACGCTCTCTCTCGAGGTATGTGCTGTTGCAAGGTGTGCGACCTGTCGGGCTAACTCGCATCATCTATAGGTCGAATATATTTGGAAGGCTCCTTGGACAGCTGTCAAGGCTGGTTTTCTCCTCAACCGATATGCAAACCTGTTTGGAGAAGTCATCCTCCTGTTCGAAGAGACGGGGATTCTCAGTCATGGGTCGCAACCAGTATGTATTCTATTCCCTATTCACTATCGCGTTCTGAGCGCTATACCTTGCTGAGCTCATGCCACATTGCCAATCAGTTTTGCGTTTCGTTTTATATATACTGCTCCGTCCTCATGCTGTTCTCCGGCGAATCTATCCGGCGTGAGTCCAGTCCGCGACCTGTGTCGTAGGTCATGTTAAGGTGAAGGCCAAGCAGTTATCGTGATAATGCGTGCATGGGCCGTCTGGGGATGCACTTACCGAGTGGCGGCTGGCTTGATCACGTTGTATATACTCTATCTCTTCGTGGTGATTGGAGTTTCGTCTTATTTGTGGAAAATTGGCTACGGTACGTGCCATGACGGACAGGACCTGGGCTGGAGAGACGGAACTAATGGTATTGTAGGCTCAGCACTTCCCCCAATAAATGGTGTTTGTCTGGCAGTGGTTCCCGGTAACGTCGTTTTGTTCACGCACGCACCCCTCCTCTGACGAGTTTATTGGGCTATTATAGCGTATACAGTCAGTGTCATTTCTCATGTCGTTCGCACCGAGACATCTGATCGTGTTTTGCTCGCTCAGTGGCTATTATGGGTTTTAATGTGAGTAATTCACAAGACAAGGTCTGTCGGTACAGTGCTGATCTGCACGCAGAATGATCGTCGATAGCGTCGTGTTAGTGGTAGCATATCAAGGGCTTCGCAAATCTTTTCATGGAGTTAAGCTTGCCCATGCTACACCTCTAACCCGTCTTCTGGTACGCGATGGTACGTGAATCTGTTCGCTTCGCAGGCAGGCTAACCCAAAGCTCCCTAGCTCTCACGTTTTACGCCGTAAGCCATATCAACCTAGATCAGAAACCGCCCACTGACACGACACCTGTTGCAGGCAAGTATGTTCAACAACATCTTTTCCATGCTATGTTGGTACGTTATCCAATGTCAGTCATTGGGCCATCGCTCATATGAGACAGGTCAGTATTCCGTAAAGTATGTCGTTCCTCACCCGCTCCTAAACGATTGTTCATCCCGCACGCCATCAAGGACCCAAGAGACTTTCTCGGGCTCATGTACGTAGACCACCGCGCTCGCATCACTCCTCGCTGATGGTCGTAGATTTTCGATCCCGATATTGTCCATCGCCGGGCAACGGCTGATTCTCAACCTACGGGGGCTAAAAGCACCGCAACAGTGGACGTCACGGGACGTGAGTCGGATGGTCGACCGCGAGCTTGCCGCGATGGACGACGACGCGTGTTGGCAACCCGAATCTGGTTCGTCCAACGCCACAGGCACGCTCGAGTTAGTGGAACGCACGGCGCAGCGCGCGACGCTCAACGAAGAGTCCGCGGTCGAGCGCGAGGTGAGTGTCGATACCTACACGAGCGTGGTCGGGGAAGGCTGAGCGGTTTGAACGACAGACTTGCCGGGTGGCCTCCCTTTTTCTCCGCTATATGTCGATGGCCAGCGCGGGCCCTTGATGACGCTGGGCACGTCATTGCCCTACACGATCGCGATTCGACGCGACCAAGATACTATATACACGGCTGTGATGAAATCTTATACTACGTACACGCCACATGTAATGTCCTCTGGACCCTGACTGTACTTGACCAACAAACAATATTAACATAGCTTTGAGCGATGAATGGGTTGTCATTGTCAGCCAAATCGTACGATGGATGCGTCGTGGATGGACGTTGGGAGGTATGTTGAGAACGGAAAAGATCCGGATGGTCAAGACAGGGGAAGAAGAGGGAAAAAACGGGTCATGTCAGTGATTGATTCAATGATATGGGGTATGGTGGGAAAAAGAGGCGTGGTCATGCAGGGAATCTCATAGCTCATGGAGAAGGCAGTAAGAGACCGAGAGAAAGAGAAGCCAGGGAAAGCAAACGTGCAAGGGTCGAGATGACGCGTAAAGGACTTTGAACGGGGAGAAGCACGAGGAAGCGCTGGTAGATCGGCGGGGTGGCGTAAGATTGTTCTGGAGCGTGACTGCACGACGTCACCTACTCCCTGGATAAAGGCCCCATCAATACTTGTTTCTCCACCTCCTCATACGAGTATGTTGGTCTCGGGACTGCCTTCCGTGCTATTTATGACTGGCTGGATCCGTGTGAAAAAAAAAAAAGGCACCAGCCATGTGCTGTGGATTCCTGTACCCTGCACGCCGTGTCCCTTGGTGTAGAAGACGTGTCCCAAGACATTTCCTTTGTAGCTGTCCATCAAAATGGAGGGGCCGTGCTCAAAAGACAAGCTAACCCAAATGGATACATGCGGGCCCCATACGGAAGTGGCACAGGGTGCGTGAGGAACACCTCAAAGTGGGGCTACTAGAACTCATAATACGGTCATCGCCTCGTCCGAGTCCCAGGGTCCCATAACTAGGGACGGGTAATTGAATTGAATGTGGCATGCTGTTGCCTCACTAAAAGTTGCTCGCTTCATTATCTATAGACGTGTCCCGATGTCAAGATCACCAAGGGCTGGTAGAGGTAGTGATTGGCCCACCTAATGGAGCAGGAAAGCGCTGGATGTTGGAGTTGCGATCCGCCGTTCGATCACGTTGATATTGTGGTGCTGGAAATGAATGCACAAGTTCACGAACACGTGATTTGGGTATGCAAATTGGACAGACCCATTGGTTCGGTCCATGAAAGCGCTCAAAGAACCCAGCACGGTACAGTGAGGTCCGCCGCGTGCGAGTGTCCGTTTATTGTCCTCCCCGTCCTGTGCGCAAGCAGACACGAGATAATTGGGATCGGCTGATGAAACATAACCGTAACCTTGCAGTGAACGTGTGTGTTGTGATCACCGAAAGAGATAGGACCGACTACCGACGCTACGCCACGAGGGAAGTGAAATTGGCAAGGATGAGTGGGTGATTTGCTCCAAATAGCTTGGTGCTCTCTGGGCAAGATCACATCCAATGTTAGTGACGTCATCTGTTGGAACAGGGAAGGGGTATCCAAAGGAAGACGTTTGTTAGAGGCGAACGCCGTTGGACTGATGCGATCCACGAGAGCACTGGTTGGTATGTATATGAAGACGGATCTGCGGACGCGAGCGGGAGGTGAGGATGCACGCGAGATTGTGAGCGAGATATTGTGCTCGATCGAGACTGTCAATGTGTGAGGTGCGTGTAGACGGTGTTGCGGCGTCTCAGGGGATGTCGTCAGGTGATCCGAGCAGCGAAGCACGTGTTGATGGCGCGGGGACGCGACGATGGGGACGATGAGTGCGTTGCAGTGGCTGAATTAAATCAACGCGAACCTTTAGACGGTGCTGTGAGATTACGTGAGAAACCATGCTGTGTCATTCCCAGAATGGGAAGTCCGACCAGCAGTGGGGCAGTGCAACGACGCACCCCTCGTCCCCTACAAGAGGGGAGTGGCCCCCCTCCCCCTTCTGCGTGCCCCCCATGGACTATTCCCAGCGCGCGTGGCCACCCCTCCTCACAAAGCAACAACAACAACAACAGCAACA